>JBBPSJ010000291.1:0-26854 GCA_038093535.1 Boletus reticulatus
CGGGAACGAGCGAGGACGGGGACGGTCTCGGTCTCGATCCAGGTCTCGGTCTCGGTCTCGGTCTCGCTCGCACTCGCGTAAACGTAAACATAAACACAAGGGTAAACGATCACGGTCTCCTCATGCGCCTCCGATGCACCCTGGCCACCATTCGTTTCATGGGCATAGTCATGGCCCCTCGTATGACAGCATTAGCCCGCACGGACACGGACACGGGCACCAACAGCACCACCACGCGCATAGTTTATCGCCTGTCGGGTCATCGCATGGGATGAGTTTTCCTGGTGCGGGTGTTGGTATGTATGGCGCATATCCTGGGGGCGGGGAAGGGTACACGCCTATCCATTCACATCCTGTCGGGAATCCCCACGGACAGCAAGGCCAGGTGTATGCACAAGGACCAGGACAGGGCGAGCCGCCATATGGACCACCTCAAGGACCATACGGTGCGTATGCGGGGCCGTACGCTGCGCCCAACCAGCCTCCGGGAGGGTATGGGCATGGACAAGGGTATGGGCAGCAGGGGTACGATAGGATGGGGCGGCCACAGCAGCCTGGCTATGGGTGTACGTGTGTTTGCTTGTCTTGGACGCTTTCTATGCTCATGTGTTCGTGGTAGATCCGTCGTCGTATGGACCTGGTGGACCTCCGGCCGGTAGGGGTGGTGCGATGCAAGGAGGGATCGCGACGGCGTTGAGAGCGGTAGAGAGCGTTGCGGGACCACAGGCGCGAAATCAGGTGGAGAAGACGGTCGGCACGTTGTTGAACAAGTTCAAGTGACGGTGTGATTGTACATTTTTTTATTTATTCTGTCATGTACTTTTGGAATCGATCTCGTTGGTACCGTGGAACGCGGTCTGATGATCAGATCCATGTGTACATGCATAGATACATACAAGTTTCATTCGTTGCGTCATATGGACGACGATCTCTACCCTCGGGTATGAACAAATATTCTAGCTTGGACGAGTCCCCATGTGTGTGCGTGTAAAAGAGAAGGATCGAGACGGACATGAAAGAGAAGGAAGCGCATGTCGTATATGCATAGCGGGTCACATAAATATGTAAAAACGGCCCTATAGCACTGCGTCGAGAACGATAACCAAGGAAACGGGGCATCAAGATAGAATCCCAACTGTTCTTTTTTTTATCAAAAAAAAAAAAATCCTCGGGAGAAAAAGAAAAGAAACGTGTCGGCAAGCAAGAAAGAATCAAACCATGCACAGTCTACCCATGACGTACGTGCCCCCGTTGACAAGTCCGAGGTTCATGACGTCCTTGCCTCCTAATCCGACGCCGGGACCTGGCAACGTGCCTTTCCAACCACAAGGGTGGTATGGCAACACGGCCACGTTGTCGTCCCACGAGTTGCGTTCTTCGATCCAGTCGTCCGAGGACGGGTCCTTGTATGCGCTGACGGGGGGGAGGGGGACGGGGGTGGGTTTGGTGTGTTCGGCGGGGGTGATGTGGAAGTCGAGGAGGGAGTGGGGGATCCAGTGGGATGGGGAGGGGGCGCGACGACGGCGTTTGGGAGCGGGTTTGGACGAGTGGGGGGGTGAGGAGGGCGGGGTTGGGTCGGGGTCGCGGGTGCGTTTGTGGGTGCGAGAGATGGGTTGGGAGGGGGTGTCGCCGCCCGTGTTCACGCTGGTGCCCGTGCTGGTGCTGGGCAGGATGCGGAGAGAAGGCCCTGGGGCGTCGGTGGAGCCTGACCCTGTCGAGGGAGAGGTGCTGGGCGGGGACGAGGTGGACATTTGTGGGGGACGATTGGCTACGTTGACGGGTTTGAGGATGCAGCGTTTGACGTGCCGGTTGAGGTTGGACGCCACGCCGAATCGACGACCGCAGGTGTCACAGACGAACGCTGTAGAAGTTGGGTGAGGACGTGTAGCGATGGGGTAGAGGGCACGACACGGACCTTTTTCGCCTGTGTGGACGAGGAGGTGCTGGATGGAACTGTGAGCGGGTTTATAATGCGTTGGGTGAGGTGACGCACCTTGCGGAGCGTCGAGGGTCTGTCAAAGGACTTTTCGCACATCCAGCAGCCGTGCTTCTTCTCGCGAGGACGGGGGCCTGCGCCTTCCTGCTTGGATGTGCGGGAATGCGCGGTGCGTGCGTTGCTTGCGCAGGCGTTGCGGATGGATTGGGTGATGTCCGAGCTGGTCGCGGTGGAGGACGCGGTGAAGGAGGGCGATGGGTCGGGTGGAGGTGCGGGCATGTCTGGGAGGTTGAGGGCGTAGGAGGGCGAGGCGGACGAGTCTGGGTGCGGGTAGTCGTAGTGGAGGGGCTGGGGGAGGAGATAGTCGGACCAGTCGCAGTGGGAGGTTCTGGTCAAGGGCGTCGGGGAGTCGGTGTAGTAGATGGAAGATCGGTCGAGGAAGCGCGAAAACGGATCCGGGGAAGCGTGGTGCGATTGGACGAGGAGCTGGTCCGGGAAGGGAGTCTGCGGCTGAAACGCGGCGAGCTGAGCACCGCTTGGACCCTGCATGACGGTGTAAGACGGGGACGAGGACGGTGGTGAGGAAGGGGACCGCGTGCAGGGTTATATATACTCGCCATCGCGGTCGAGGCATGAGACGGGGCAGGAAGCCATATGGACTCGATAAAACTGAGATTGTTTAGCATTCAACTTCAGCGGCCGAACCCTTTCCGTCCTCATGTCGTGCTAGAACATCGATCAATACGTCCACAAATGTCCATTCGCGGTCTCAGGATCACGGCGGAAACGGGGAATACCATCCCTGGCCGACCCTGGCCTCGTGCCGTTCGATTTCCCTTTCTACACGGACAAGCCGGGGTTCTATCAAGCCACAGCAAGGTCACCACGTTGAGCGACGATCCCGGCCTTTATGTTTCGCGCAAAAAAAGTAAAAACATTAGGGGTCTCTGTCCACCGAGCCAGCGATCACAACTGGAACTGATGTCTGTTTGTCCTTGTTAGATTCTAAAGCTCTTGCCCAACTCGACCAAACAACCATCTCTTCAGAAAAAACGACACGGCAGAAATGCCAATTACGTCCGCTCAGAAAGCAGCTATAGAGGAGATTATCGATGTGCTCGTGTCCACAACACCCCTGCGTGGTAAACGTCAGCTGGCAGCCATGTTCATGGACCTCGTCGACAGGGCAGACTGGCCCCAGTATTACGAGGTACTTTGTTCGATCCACATCCTTGCCCCCTTTAGCGACCACTTTTTAGATCATTCCCGAACCACGGTGTATCAACGGCGTGAGGGCAAGCGTGGAGAAAAACAGGTACAAGGACCCAATCAACGCGTACACAGACCTCTCCCTCGTGTTCTGGAACGCCCTCTTCTACAATGAACCAGGTAGTCAAATTGCATCAGATGCCGAAACCCTCAAAGTGAGTCATCTCTCGTTATCCGAGGACCACCACGGATATCCTTGCCACTTTCCCCTTGCCGCCCCCTCGCCGCTTCTACTCCCCGCCCCCCTTTTTTTTTCTTTCTCTCGCTCGCTTGTCTCTCGCTTGGCCCGATCTGACAACCTCCATTTCCGTTTTCGTAGAACGTGCTGGAGACTGAATGGCAGAAGCGTTCCGTGCTTCCGACGCCACGCCACTCACCACCCCCTTCCTCGCCTCAAAAGGTTCACGGAACCCTTCCATCTGCTCCGCCGCAGCTTGATCCTTCCCAATCCGCGCATACAACTACCAAACACAGAGCGGCGGCAGAAGCCATCGCCTCTACCTCCGGAACCATGCCCACAAATACACACGCGCCCCCGAAACCCGCGCCACGACGCGGTACGCCAACCGTCCACCCTTCCTCGCCCGACATGATGGACGTGGACGCACACGGAATGTCCCCTGAACCGGACGGTCACCCAGATACCACCGCAGGTCCTACCGCCGGTCAAGACAGAGACGGCGATAGCGAGGCGATCATCCGCCAGCTCGAGAAAAGTTTGCCCCGTTGGGAAGGCTTTGGGGATCTGGGATGGATGTCCGAGGCGACCCAGGTGCGTGTTCCTGTCCTCCATGATGATACGCGCACACTCGGCCGCTTCTTTCCCCCCTTGTCGCGTCATTCATGTGTTTTCTCTCATTCTTTTTACGAATCCAACGGGCAGTGTGATGACTTGGGTTTATTTACGCATATAGGAGCGTCGATTGGAAATCGTGGTGGCGATCAAGAGTCACCAAGACAGCGTGTACGTTTAACCGGTGATCCCTTGTTTTTATTTTATTTTTATTTTATTTTATTGTGGGCGACGATGGCGCGAAATGAACTCATGTTCTCCAGCGGAAATCGTTTGGCTGTTGCACTCGAAGCTGTTCCCGAGGAGCCCTCGTCACCCCTTTTATCCTACCAGGTATGGCCATTCGATCTCCCCGTTTGTCTCTGACACCATCCCAGTCTCCCTTGTCCCTGAAACTAATCGAGGTGTGTGCCTTTGTGCGCCGTGTTGCCTGCGTTGGGGGTGCCAACCACAAGGGTGTTGTTTGCAGGACCGTGTTCGATCTGCATCGTACACGTCTCCAAAAGAGTTTGACCTCGACATGGCACGATTGTTTGAAAAAGGGCGACGGTGGTATGAACCCTGTACGGAAAACTATGGCCGTGTGCTCGTCCTCCAGGTAAGGTCATGTCTCTGTTGGCGTGTGCATTGGTATACCCACCGGAAATGATTCGCTAGCGGCTCTACCAGGCACTCACGTCCCCCTCTCCACCTGCTGGTCCCCCCTACACTTCTCCCACCCACTTTGCCTCCATCCGCGCCGGACCAGGCACCGCCCGCCCGATGCACGCCACAACCGACGCCGATGGTGTGCCTGGCATCACCACCTTTCGCGTCTCGACCAAAGATCGCACCTTCGTGGACGAAGTGCATTACAAGGGGTGGACGATTCGACTGGCGGATTGGCTGCATTTGAGTAATCCCGACGATCCGAGCCGACCCATTGTGGGGCATGTGTTCAAGTGCTGGATCTCGGACGAAGTGTGGGTACTTCTCTTCCTTTTCGTCTTCTTGTGCTACCTTGTTAGCTCTTTGACGTCGTTTCTCTCCTACCTTTCTGTGGCGAGTGGTTGATGCGTGGCATTCTTGGCACAGGGCGAAAAAGGGTCAACCGGGTCTGTCGATTTGTTGGTATTACCGACCTGAACAGGTAAATTCGCTCTGTGTTTATTTCTTATTCACACGTGATATCGTAGACGTTTCACCCGGCAAATACCCAATTCATGGACAAGGAAGTCTTGAAAACGAGTACGTCGTTCCGCCGATGTGGATCGTTTTGCGTACTCAATAAGCCACCTTCATTTCTACGATGACGAAAATGACCTTGGGAACATTCCACATCGTCGCGTGAAAAAAAAACGTATGAAAAAAAAAAAGGTCTCTTCGCAGACCACCCCATCGAAGACGTGCTCGAAAAAATTGCCGTTCAATTTACCGCCCGACACATCCGCGGACGTCCTCGTCCCCCATTTTGGCATCCCGGTTGGCCACTGTACGTCTGCCACTCGCGCTACAATGAGCGCGAGCGCGTGTTCGTCAAGATCAAGAACTGGGCGAGCTGTATCCCGGAAGAGGTTCGGAAAAAGGACGAGTTTATGCCGATTTATGGGTTCGAGCGGGTGGTGTATCCGAACAAGGTCAAGAGTCCGTTCGTGGTTGGGCCGGGTGGGGGGGCGCCTGTCGTGAAAGGACCTGGGGGCATTGGGGAGCCGTTGGAAAAGCCCGAGGATAGGGTCGAAGGGGGCACGGGGAGGAAGCGGACGAGGCGGCATCATGGGGCGGCCACGGCCGCGGGGGAAGCGGGTACGACCAAGACGGGCGTCGTTGCTGCACAGCACAAGGTGTACGCTGCTGCTGCCACGCCTACTGCCGCTCCCACCGCGACCGCGACCGGTACTGGGAGCGGCGACACCAAAGACCGAAGCATGTTGACAGCAGCGGGGACGTTGAGTCTCCCCCCGATCGTGGACAAGTTGCCGGCTGAAACGAGTTGGGTATTTTACTCGCTGTTGGGGGGGACGTCACTGACAGACACGCCATGCAGCTGTTCACTTTGATCGGTCGCCCGAGACGAACGAGGTGTTGTGGTTTGCGGCGCCGCCGATGAACATGGTGCGTCCGCCGCCTGTCAAGCATAGTATGGCGTATTTGGCCTTTTTGGCTGGGAAGCGTCAGGAGGTGGTGGTGGAGGGAGGGACGGGGACGGGGATGGACGTGGATGTCGATGTCGATGTCGGGGGTGGCGGCGATGACATGCATGGCGAAGACGACAATGGTAAAGTCGGCGAGGCCAAGCAAAAACGAGAAGTACAGCGCACGAGCAAGCGACAACGCGTGCGGGTCGTGCCGACGGTGAGCGAGATGATGCAGACGGCGATGGAGGTGGTGATGGGTGAGCTCGAGAGTGGGGGGCGATCGTGAGGTTTTGGGGGTCGAGTTATCGTTTGGCGTGGGGGGGTTGAATGTGTTGGCTTTTTAGCTTTTTAGCTTTTGACGTCCTCGGGGTGGGCTCATATGCATCATTCACATGTCATTTGATTTTATATGGACAGGGCACACCAATGTCAGCTAGCCATGGTGCCGAGTGGCTAGCCCATGTATTCCATGTTAGTTATGCCCACTGTATGACTTGCTCGAAACAGTTTTCCTGCTGGGTGGACTTTGGACCACAAATTCATGGAGGACAGGTTTTGTATCCTAACCTTAGCATAGGGTTCCAGTAATCCAATAAATAATTTAACAACCACCCCAATCCACCCCCACCTTGATGCCTGCAGAGCAATCTTTGATGATTGATTGACAGGAAATACATGTAATATACCTGCACATGTTGACTGTCTCTGGTATGGCAGGCATGAGATAATAAACTCTTGGATGTCTGCTAGACATTTGAAGAGTGTCTGGTGATTGTGGGAAAAACATTCCAAGCAAATCTGACTGTCTAGTACTATGTGCTGGTCCATGGTAGAAAACTCAATGCTATCTGTTTTTATTGTTCATACCTCCAACATCCAGCAGACATACTTGAAGACAATGTCACATATGTATCTGCCATATCAAAGATAGTCAATGTATTACCCCAGGTATGTTATACTTGTGTTTATACAATATTCAGAATATATTCTGCTGACAATTCCCATCAATCATTACAGCGCTTCCCAAATAGATTGAGATTTGTAGTTATTTTCTTTTTGTTGACCAAGTCACGTCCAAGTTAGGAATGCTAGTATTATTGATACTATTACCACATGCCCAACTGGCGCATCCAAGCCAGCAAAGACCTCAAGGAATCTGTGCTCCGTTTCTGGGAGCTTGGCTGGGAAGTCAACAACACGGCTCTTGCATTTGGGCTCTCTTACGCCAGTCTATATCGTTAGCAAGCAATGTTTGACGATCATGGTGATGTCACTCAGCCACCATCCCCACTGCATGGCCGAACCTGAATCCTTACTCATGCATCTCACAGCCTGTGAGGACTTGTTCGCTCAAGAATCAAACTTGTATCTTGATGAGGTAGTTACTTGGCTTGCTCTTGTCCAACATCTCAACATCTACCCTCTCCTGGAATCTTGTTGAAGCTGGTCTCACCTGCAAGATCCTTCAAAAACTAGCAAATGAACGGAATGAAGAACTACGACATGGGTGGATGGGAATGGTAGCCACCAAGTATGCTCCCGACGGTTCCATGCCAGTGGTGATTCAGATGAACATGTTGTGCTTATCGTTTCTAATTAGGGAAGTAAAACTTTGTACAAAAAAAAATATGTACAAATCTCATTATATTTGGGCACTGCTGTAATTTGTGGTAAGCCTCATCTGGGTATCTGCTGACTACATGGAAAGCTGGGACTGATGTGTTGTGATATAGAGTATATCTCATAGTTTGCATAAATGTGTATGTATCTGGGATACTGGATGTGATCATCATTGCAGGGACCCAGGTCAATATGATTTGAAGTATACACTGGTAGGGTCACCATCTCCTCTTGTTGGATGGACACAAACAATCACTAGGGTGGTCCTCAATGCTATTGAGCAACTCTACCATGAAGACCCAGATCTCTTTCTCAACAAAGTCTGTACTTGGCTGGCAGTTGAACATGGCATTGAGATCTCAACATTAGCTTTCTCATGGAACTTGAATGATGCTGGACTCACACAAAAGATGCTCCAGAAACTTGCTTCTAAGTGTGATGAGACTTGACATGATGAATTCAAGCAGGTGCTTTGTGCCAACTTCATAGGCAATAGATTTCATTGTTGTCAATAAAACAAGCAAGAATAAGCATATCTATGTACAGCACTTTGGAAGGGTACCTCAAGGAGAACAAGTAGAGATCTAAGATGTCTTTGCATGTAGGACCCAATACTTGTTATGTGCTGTGATGGATATCTTACCACTCAGGTGGTAGAAGGTTCATATGATGCTGCTGAATTCTACAACTCCATCACACAAGATATGGTGGATACATTGGATCTTATACATACTTTATTCTCTGAAATATATTTCCCATATGAATCCATTTCCACTAGTACACTCTGTTCTTGTTCTCGACAACTGTCAGATTCACCACAATCAAGATCTTATTGATTTTGTTGAGAAAAGAGGTGAGTTAAACTTGTCAATTTATATCCCTTTTTTCCATTGTTATTATACATCAGCAAACTTACAAAAGTCTAATTCTGTCTTATTTTGTCTTATTTGAACTAATTTGGCTTGTTGTGTGGAGACCAAGCTTGCTAAGCCAGTAAGACAAATAAGCCGGATAGACAAGTCTTCAACATTACCCTACAGGTCATTTTGTGCATGAACACTGACCATTCTTCACCATTTGCCACCTGGTTGTCTCTACACACCCTTGTTCATGACGCACATGCACCCATGCACTCCTTAATGCTTCTAGGTCGCAATTTCAGTCCTCGGTGACACAGTGGGTTAACGTGGTTGGTAGGCCCTCTGAGATGATGGATGAGTGGTTTGGATGCCTTGGGTACATCCATTGTTGTGTGCTTCCATTTTCCATGCTGACTCGACTGGTTTTCAACTAGCGCGTCCGTTTCAACTCGTTCCGAGCACAGCATGCTGCACTCATTGCGGTGGTGATTCTGCATCATTTCCCATCCATTTGGACGCCATCCACATCGATTCCGTGCTTGCAATCACACTCGACGTCGGTTCTCGCCTCCTGCACCTCCACTTGGTCTCCTAGCTCTTTAACTCAATGTAGCGCGCTCACTTCGACAACACGATCATTCCCGTCACTCCTGGGGTCTGTCCCATCCATTTTGCTGCCCTCGACAATGTTTCCGTGGCCTGGATCACCCTTGACAGTCTTTGTCTCCCCCTACTTGCCCCTATGGCCTTCTGGGGGTCTATCTTGACATAACGTGTTCACATCGATGGAGTGCTTGCTTCTAATGCTTGCAGGATATCCCTGGACCCTATGGTAACCGCTGTGCACGACCGCTTCGTGTCCTGGTTCAGTTTGCTCGATCTGACTTTTGGTGGGTCTTCATCATCTCTTTGCTCTGGGTTCATGCTTGCGTTCTGACGTGTTGCGCAGCAAATCTTTTGTGCTTCGATGACTGATACTGTGGGTATACTACCCCTACACTATAGCACACAGGAATATAGCATATTTGAGACGGAAAATTTGAGTGACCATAGTAGCACATGTCGTCTATCTGGCTTATTTGTCTTACTGGCTTAGCAAGCTTGGTCCCCACATGACAAGCCAAATTAGTTCAAATAAGACAAAATAAGACGGAATTAGACTTTTGTAAGTTTGCTGATGTATGTTGTCTTGTACTTTTATACTCTCCTGATCTCACTCTGATAGAAGAATCATTCAGTGCTCATAAGTAATCTCTTTGAACCATCAACTCCTTATCATATGTTTATCTAGTCAAGGCTTACTTTCATTGCCATGATCATGGATTATGCCTACATGAGAAATTTATTTGGGATTAGTTGAAATGACAGCATGTATTACAGCTGAGAAAGCATAAGGGTGGTTCAAGAATGCAGGATACATTGTAGAGTGAGTTTCATAGTGGGTGTATGCAGTAAAGTGGATGTATACAAATGGAATGGCTGTATGTATGCAGAATGAAGTGAATGGAATACAATACACTAGCAAAAAATCATGTGAGAATATGTAAAGTGCTTATAACTTATGCTTGCTGCAACCTGATTGAGTTGCAGAATTTCTGGTGCACTTGAAGAAATAGATCTCAACACAATGCCATGAACCCCCTATGATCACACCACTCTCTTTCATCAAGCCTTTCAATACCACAGTGACCTGGATGATACACAAGAGCCAAAAACATTATCTCATCATTCTCTGAAATTCTGTATCTTACATAGGACTTTGAAAGCAATATATTGTGAGACTCCTTTCTATGCATGATTACTCATCCCTATGCATGCTCCATTCCCTAGTCCTATGTACATCACCTTCATTTATCTTTCCTCCATTCTCTCCAGTGTAAAGATGCTAGTCCATCTAATAGAACAAGTTCTACTGGGTTAGCATGAGAGAATGGGGACTTTGAGAAAGTGGGGAGACATTGAGAAGAAGACTGGTGAGTACAACTCAATAGTCCGGTTGAAGACTGGTCATAGAGAAGTAGTCTGGTTGACAGTGGAGACAACAGTGAGTAGAAATGAAGTGTTAAGATGCTGGATGACAAGTGGAAAGATGTAGACAGTAGATGGTGACAGTGATGGTAGTAGTGAGCCAAATGGAAGCTAATTCCAATTTCATACAATACAAACTTTATAGTTCAGGTATAACTAAACCCTAGCTATGATCAATGAATAGAAATGAAAGGAAGACTGACCCCTAAGGTTGGTGGTAATATGAGAGAATGAAGGCTAAAGTGGGATAGGTACAATGTAATGGTATGAACAGTGTGGTGGACATAGTCCATGATAGTTCATGCTAGACTGGTGATACTGGTCTAACAGAACAACTCCAGACTTTTACAGTAAGTGACAGTATAAAGAGTAGACAAGGTGAGAGATGATAGAGGATATGAAAATGGAGGGATACAACCATGGAGATACACCAGTCTCTACACCAGTCTAGAGATTACCTGAACATCAGTATATATGTAAACCTCCAAGATGTATAGTAGCACTTTAGTATGAAAATTGATGTCTTAATGTCTCATCAGTAATAGTCCTCCTTCTCTTGTCCTCATCTCATCTCATTCTCTCTATGATACCTTGGATCTCCATATGAGGATCCATGGGCTTGGCAAGGGTGTGACACATAAGTCCTACACCGATGTCCTCACCCCCTCTGTTTTCTTGATATTCCATTAACTCTGGACATTATTATCACCCAGTGATTGACCTGGTTGTCATCTTTCTTATCTTCAACATGGACTTCTGTACTCCATCTCCAGATCTCCATCTCCAGACCCACCAAATCTCCAAACCTTCACAAGAAGATGAGATCAGGAGAAACAAGGACTTTGACACTAATAGCCAGAATGCTGAGAATGATGAATTACTTATGAATGATAGCACTGATAGCATGTTAGTCATGTAGATATCATTAATTTTGATAACTCAGAAAAAATGTAGGTTTGCTAATGAAGTGAGATTTTATTCAGAAAGGAATAATATCTTGTGACTTGAGAAATTATTGTTTCTTGACCCATCTGTACATTTTGTATGTTGAACTTAGTGCAAAAGAGAGTCGTGAGATTCTTGCTCTTGAAATAGTTCACTTGTCATCCAGGCCTTCTTGTTACTTAGGTAATTGAACACTATGCTCTGTGAAGTCTTGCTGTTGAAGCAGTGTGATTTTTGTGCACAGCTAATAAAAAAGTGATTAAAGCTTCTTGCTTCCATCAGCATTCATGTAAAACCCAGGTGTCAAATGAAATTCTCTTTTTTCTTTTCACACATTTGTTTTGATGCAAGTCCTTAATCAGGTGGTGCCATAGATTAATATTGAGATTCTTTTCTACTGAATTAATGTGTTTGTGAAAAGGCTTGTTTCATTAAAATCGAATTTGTCCTCCATTGGGAATGTCAATAGGATTGTTGCTATCCACTCTCACTTTGCTAACACTGCCTTAGGGTTCATCAAGCCCACCTCTCCATGCTGCCAATACTCTTCAAAATTGTAGGCCTTGCAAAATAGTGTTGTTTGTTCAGGATTTAGACTATTACTGTAGATGCTAGATAATCTATAGACAATTGTTTCTCTGGGCCCAATCTAACTATAAGCTGGTGATGGGACTTCCTTTCCCAACTATTGTCTAAGGAAAAAGTGTTGGCTTGTTTCTAGCTATGTATAGATAAGCTAATCTACTACTCTAATTTACTATTGGAGTACTAGTTGTATGAAATGCAATAACTTGAAAGCTGCACTGTGCTCCAAGTATTGAGACTATGATATGCTGAAAAGGAATAGAAAAATCTCTAATACTGGTAGAGATGTAGGCAAAATAGTAGTAAAATGTCTAATAAAATGTTAGCTAAGATTTCTGGGAATCTGTGATGGCAATGGCTATGCTACCAGCCAAGGGGCAGCAGATTGGATTTGTCAACATGGGCGCAGGAAGAATGTGATATTTATATGTTGATGACATAAGTCTAAATAGCTGTGAGAAAATACTAGATATGGCACTCAGTTCATATTGGTTATTCAAGAAATCTTTCTATTGAACAACTGGAGTGTATCTGAGTTACAAGATAATAGATGATTCCTAGCTGGATTTGCAATTGACATGCCTACTTAAGAAACAATATTTTATAATATATTTGTATGCTAACAAGCATTGCACTATGAAGGATTGGAGCAAGGCAGTATTGTCTAATAAGACTAAAATGAATTCCCTAGGGTCAGACTGACACCAATGGGTGTAGAAAAAGGTAGATTGGCTAAGTGATGGGCTAGTAGAAGGAATGGTTAAGTTTGAAGGAAAATTTTGGGGTGTATGACTTGCAGGGAGTTGGCTATGCTACCAGGATTGATTGTAGGATGGATGGGGACATTGACCTCTAGATATTGAAGGGTGGACCACTGAATACCCTGTAGTATTCTGGTCTAAATTCCCCTAACATGAGCTTTTAGTGGAGTAATGACCCCAAGCACACATGTAAGAAGATGAAGGACTGGACTGGAGTGTATGATTTTGGCATTATGGTATGTTCTATAGAGTCCCTTGACCTACACACCATAGGTTACCTTGTGGGGGGGCTGGCAAATCATGAAAATCATTCTAATGAAGCTCATGGGATATGAGAGAGAACTGTGAAGGATTGGAGTGAGAATACCACTTGAGGAGTGTCAGAGGTTGATTGATAGCATACCTGGGATGGTTTAGGGGTGTCCAAGGCAAAGGAAAGTCATATCTAGTGCTGCTAGAGCCAAAATACCCAGTTGATACTAATAGATACAAAGCTGTTACAATGGTATTGCTATTTTGAAATGGGCATATCTCCACAGCCACTAGACCAAATCACATGACCCAGTGACCAATCTGGTAGCTGAGAGTGGAGGCTATATTTCATCCCACCAAGCATAAGTAAGATTCCCACAGATGGTTGCAGCATGCTATATGTGCCATGTTGGGGTTAGTTATTGCAATGATTTTGGAGATCACTGTAGATCAGATAGGCAGAAAAGACTTAGCTAGTTCCTGATAGGTAGCTTGTACAAAGAAGAAAGCAAGTAAGGCAAAATACAGTCCAGTTCAGATAATGTTCTATGACCTCTAATTTTCCTTTATTTTTTCTGTGCTCATTCATAAAATTTATATTTATTGTGTATCATTTCTTGGCTATCTTATCAAATATGATTATGAGACTTTGGTCTCTCATAATATGGTATAATATAAGAGAGAAATGCTATTAAACATAAAATATAAGAAAGCATTTATAAGCTCAGGTTAAGTTATGACTCTTTGACCCTGCTTTTTCTATGTTATTCACTTACATCAACAGATTATTCCTGGTGTCTAGTCTGTAAATACTAAACCATAGACAAATTAGACCACTAGTCTTGTTTTCCTTGAAGTTTTTCATCTAAAGACTGAAGCCTATTGATAGTCTCAAGCCAGACATTACTTGTTGTCAAGTCTTATTAGCTTTCTAGTCTGGCTCTATAGCTCTTGGTTGAATAATTGATCATTTTAGTTTTAGATCATTAACTATTTATACAATTCAAATATCAGACTCTGAACACCAACATCCACACTTGCCCATAGGTCACATCAATTTATTGTGGTCCATTGGGGCAGCACTCACATCACCAGTAGGTCAATTCACAAGTTGCATCAGTGTTAGCCTCGTCAACCAACTACTCCTTTTTTTTTATAGATTTCTTAAAGATGTACCTTGATCAGATATACATATCATTATATGAAATAGAACAAGCTCTTTAATATAGCCAAACTCCTATCACAAATACTAAATGGTAGACTACTTGATCTTGGTTAAAGAGTGAGATGGTTGCTCATCAACTTAAAGGCATACAAGGACACAGTTGTTATTAAGCAAAATAAAACAGAAACTTCAAATTTTAGTACTAGTTATAGTTTTCTGGAATTCTTGGCAGTCCTCTTTCTCAATAATGACTTCTCTCCTCAATGTCCAATGTAAAGGTTGGTCAGGGAAAGGCAGTGCTAGAAGAGTGACTAATCTTGCTAGCATTGCAACTAAATGTAGAGTGATTTAAACATAATCTCAAAGGCAAACACAAGGAGGTAAAGGAGTGAGATTGGATGGATGTAGAATTTGTGACCTGAGAAATTGTCTATAAAAAGACAAATGTATTGCTGCTTGATGTCCATCTGTACAATTTGCATATTAAATTTAATGCAAAAGAGAGTTGTGAGGCCCTTGATCTTTAAATAGTTATTCTTGTTGCTTTGATATTTGAATACTATGCTTTTTGGAGTCTTGCTATTGAAGCAGTATGATTTTTGTGCATAGCCAATGAAAAAAATGGCTGAAGGTTCTTGCCTCCATCAGCATTCATGTAAAACTCATCTGACTATAAGCTGATAATAGAACAACTCTAACTACCAGATCATACAGAAGAAAAGAAAAGGAAACTAGTCAACTGAGTAAGTAGTCAACTGGCTTCCCCAGTTATTCTTCCTTTCCTGACTATTGTCTAAGGAAAAAGGATTGACTTGTTTCTTGTGTAGATAAGCTAAGTAGTCTAACCTACTATTGGAGTACTAGTAGTAACTAGAGGAAAGTAACTAGAAGTACTAGTTATAGAAAATGCAAAACTTGAAAGCTGTGGCTATATGCTGAAAAGGATTAGAAAAATCTCAAAGGACTCACAAGTGTTGACTACTAGTACACAAAACTTGAACTATAAGGTATGCACCAGTAGACCTATGCAGCTACCCACCAATTGTTTCTATTTCTAGCTGCCCTAGATTGTCTGGTGTAGAGAGGTCTATCAAAGTTGGCAGGGGGTCAGGTCATCTGCATATTGCCAGGGAAAAGATCACTAAATGTGATTCCATTGAGTCTTGTGGCATACATATGTATTTTAGATTGAAAAACTTACAACTTGATTTATATGGTAAGTATACCCTTGAGCCCCTTGAATAAATGAATAAAACAGTTTTGAGATAAATGGCTTAAAATATACTCATACCTTCTGTTGGCATGTGGGAAACTTCAACCTGGTAGATTCCCTCAAGATTAGTAGCCTGTGTATGAACATTGCCCTGGAAATATTATTATTGTGACAAATATACATTTTGACCTATGGCTATACTGATAGACCTCATTCCCTTGGATAGAAGGTTAGTGATCTATTACTAATTGAATAAATTGGAGTAGGACCTATTGCTTGGCTTAGAGTATGGATGTAGTCTTGATTCCCTGAAAGGATGAGATAATTTGAAGAGGACAAGCTAAAAACATATATATCCTGTTACTGCATATTGGGGGCTTGCACCTGGTAAGTTCCCTCAAAATTACTATCAGCCTGAGTATAAATGTTTTCCTAGACAAGTATTACACTTGCCATTATACTTACTAATCAATATTCTATTATTTTACAGAGTTTATGAATGCAGTACATTAAAGCATTCCCAATGAAAGAATGTTGAATATCATGTCAGAAAGTAACAATGGTATCACCAGTGTAAGTTTTGTTTGTTTATAGGACCATTTAATTCAGATTATTGTTTAGCAGATAGATGAGGAGGCTTCTGCAGTGGAGGTTCTTGAAATAAAACTATATCCTCCCACCTCAATCAATGTTTAGCACCAGAGTGGTGCTTTCCTGACCAGCTAAACCAGACCTCATCTCACAACCATACCACCATTGCAGGTAAGTAATCAAATCTGGTTTCAATTTATATTAGTAATTTGTTTTCAGATCTCAACCTTAGAACTCTTAGTAAAGATAGAAACCATATCATCAACCAAAATATAATCTTTTGAAAAACCTAGGAGAGTCAAAATTTCTAATAAGATTTGGAAAACCACTGTACACTATATATCTTGTTTGGGTTTCTATTGGCTAACATGCCACTAAACAAGAGGGATGAAAATAAAGATGACCTCCTCAAAAGTATAATGGAATTGGCATGAAAGAAGCTTCTGTTCAATAATGCTATCAATGATCCATTTGACAATCATCACCTTATTACAAAAACTACAGTTCTGGATGTTTTACTCTCTGTTGACTAATAAGCCTGCACAACAAGCAACACCTGACCATCTGGTGTGAAAAACTTACAGGCTGGGTAAAGGATTGATTATAATCATAGTGATAATCCTCATTCCCTTGAACAGAATTGCCTACAGAAGATTGGTGGACTCCCACTGATCAAATAATTTGAAATAGTACCTATTGATTGACTCAGGGGCTAAGTATAGTCTTGAGTCACTGGAGAAATCAGAAGTTTTTGGGAAATAAGTTGAAAACATATACATACCTGCTACTGGGATGTAGGAATATTGATAAACATCACTACCAGCCTGTAGGTGAACATTATGCTGGACAAAAAATGTTACTACAGCAAATGTATATTATAGTGTGAAAAACTTACAGGTTGAATAAAGGAATGATCATAATCATGATCATTCCCTTGGACAGGGTTATCTATAGAGAATTAATGAACTACCATTGATCAAATGGTTTGAAATAGTACATACCTGGCTCCAAGTCAACCTCTCCAAGTGGCTGATTGAATGGAGTAGCCACCAATGACTCTGAGGGCACCTGGCTATTGTGGGACTTCATGATGATATTGAATATTAAGGAATATTGCAGAGGACATTGCAAAAGACTTACTGTAGCATCTGGAGCTTCAGATTGCACTGTTGTAGTAGACTAGGTAGGTTGACTTGCAAAACAACAAATATGTTGGAAAGTGACGAAAACAGCTGCTACTGAAATGTAGAGATCTTGATAGACATTACTACCAGCCTGTATGTTACATCATTGTGAAAAACTTACAGGCTGGATAAAGGAATAATTATAATTATAATCATTCCCTTGGACAGAGTTGCCTATAGAGATGAATGAACTACCATTGATCAAATGATTTGAATCATCAATTCTCTATAGGCAACCCTATTCAAGGAAATTATTATGATTATGATCATTCCTTTATCCAGCTTGTTGTACATTTGCTAATGCTAACATTTATCCAGGATAATGTTTACACACAGGCTGGTAGTAATGTCTACCAAGATTCCTACATTCCAATATGTAGCAGATATGCACTATTCAAATCATTTGATCAATGGTAGTTCATTAATTCTTTGTTTATATAATCCAAATACCTCTCAAAACTATATCTTGCTGAAGCAGCAGCTCATTAGATACAGCATTATATGAGGTGGAAACTCTTTAGTATGGCCAAACTCCTATCATAGATACTAGATAGTGGATGACTCAATCTTGGTCAGAAGGTAGGATGAGATCATTGCTCATCAACTTCTCTTGAAGGCATACATGGATGTAGTTATTGTTGAGCAAATAACACATAAACTCCAAATTTTAGTGTCATAGTTTTCTGGGGTTCTTGGTGGCCCCTTTTCCTAATAACTATCAAAAGAAGATCCTTTATTATACATCTCAGCACAATATTGACATAGCAATCCTAAACCAAAGAATGAAATCCAAGAGGCAACAATAATCACACTTCTTGTGCAGGTGAAGCATCAACATCAAGCAGACAATATTAATGTATACCTCTTGATGCCAAAAAGCTTGATTCTTTCTGCAACAGTTCTGGTAATAGTGATTATCTATAGCCTTACATGGTGATTTATGACACATAGTATTGCTCTGGCATGATCTTATCACTCCTTTCACCTTAATGTTCAATATAAACACTAGTGTTCATAGTTTATATTCCTTTAAGTTGGCATATATCACATCCAGATTGCTTTGAGAACATCCAAAATATATTATTCAAATGTATATGTATGAATGCAGTGACAAAAGCTGGAAGGTGATTTAACCTATAGATGTAACACACAGCATAGTATTAACGTAGCATGCTGCGATACGGGGCAAAGAATGTGCGAGGTAATGACGAGGAGTTCAACTCAAGGACGGTGCCGAGCTTCGAGACGATGCGAAGCCTAAGCGGGTCTCTTCTATCCACAGGTACCTGAGAGGCTCTCTGGGACTCAAAGGTGTGAGACTAGAAACGACACTGATATTGCGTAGAACTAGCTGGGGAATTACAGGAGTGAAACGACGAGTATTTATACAGTAGGCCCCTAATCTAGATGAAGGGTATAAATGGATGCGCAGCATCCGCAGTCGCAAAGGCTATGTATGCGCAGTATACGCAGCTACATGGCGATGAGTGCGCAGCACAAATCAATGAAATATAACAGAGGCTATGCCACAGCCATGAAGTCAGAATAAGGGGCTGTGGCAGAGACAGAATGGAAGTCTAGATGAGGTATAGGCGGGGCGCCGTGTGAGACGGAAAGAGATGGAGATTGAGAGACGTATCTGGTAGTACATGTGGAGGACGACTCCACTATGAATACAGCCGCGTACGGCGAGAGAACGAGTCTGAGGACAAGTGAATGAGAAAGCGTAATGAAAATTGAGTACCCCCTTTGTAGACCGTAACAATAGAGGATAACTTTTATACTTGTATGTTGTCCATAGACAGTCTTTTGGGAGACCATCTAAAATAAAATAGATAAACTCTTCAGCTTATCTAACAGCTATTACTATTCTGGTATGAGGACCAAAAATAGTTTATAGACAGCAGGCATAAAGATATTGTTTGGCCACTTGCACCACTGGCAGCAAAGGTTGACTAGGGAGAGATGGTGCTAGAAGAGTTATCAACCTTGCTAGCACCACCACTAAATATGGAGCAATCATCCATCAAACATAATCTCATGGAAAAGCACAAGGAGGTAGAGGAGTGGGGTAAGATTGATGTAGGGACTCAGATGAGGGTAGACAAAGATATCAATGATAGTGGAGAGGTAGAAGCAAGTGAGGTGGAGGGTAGAGCAGGAGGTGATGTCAGGTGAACAGGAAAAGAGGAGTGAATGAAATTGCAAGGGTTCAAATATTCATCAGTTGAAAGTTTATTTTATTTTATTTCTCATGTTATTTTCTCTTGGTTATAAAAGACCACATTTTATATGTACCCCATGAAAGCATGCAGATGGGTATGAGTATTGGTTATATTACCCTTTGTGTCCAATGTTGCACCATGTTACACACCACAAAATAAAAGTGAAACTACCATTTCAAAAGTTAGAAGTTGAAAAAGTCTATAGTTATGATTTATTGCTGGTGTTGACATTGAAGCTTAATAAGGCTTAATAACTCAAGCATAGATTTGTTCCCTGCAATCATTTGTTATACTAGGGTGTTTTCAAGGCTGTAGAGTAGAGATACACCAATGATCTCTAGAGGTTTCCCTCTAAGACCTCCCTTTCCTTAAACATACACATACATTATCTCTCTTGTTCTTGATGTAGCATAGTCACATGCTTGCAATTTATTGGTGGGAACCACATAAAATAGTGTGTGCTTCACATGGAATGCCTTGGCTACATACCCCAGTCATACTTATGTATGTATCAATTAGGTAAAAGATTATATCCATCAAGATCAACCACTAGGGATTAGAGTGAGGGATTGATGAGGCAGTTTATATGCACAGAACACAATGGTATACAGATTTGTGCATCTCTAGATTAATATCCATACTTTTGGCAATGTTCTACCACATCCTATATTATCACTAGTCTATTCATTCTGGTCAGTCTTTATCCACTCTTTCCATAGATAGTGAAGCAACCAAACCCATCTATACTTGCATAGGGGCTTTAATTGTAGTAGAAAAGCACTTGATGTGAGCAAGCAATGGTAAGGTTAGGAAAACCTTCCAAAGGAGTCTATTGATGTCAATAGAAAATGAGAAACATTAAAGAGAACTAGACTAGAGAATAGACATTACTAAATCAGCTATTTATACTATGGAAATATGTGCACAGACCAAGCTATGCCTCCTGTCCTATTGGCCAGATAATATGGCGTGATACATATAAAAGAGAAACACTATTGGCTAATAGTCAGTGTGAGTTATAGTGAGTCAGAATAAGTCAGAGATAAAAAACATACAGTAAACATGAGGTGAAGCAATACTAGTCAGAGTGAGTCATGAGATGAAACACAATATAACTGGAGGATAAGAGAGGCTATGTGTACATGAGGCAGGTACGGGGCATGAGGCAACCAGGATGCATAACATGTGTAAGTCTGGAGCACATAGCATCAAATGTAACAATGTGAAGAGTTATAGGAGTTTGAGAAACCAAGTGCCAATGTGGCAGTCATGTGACTTGATAAGATAAGATAAGGAATGCTAATGCAATTAGCATTGTCAATGGTAGTGTCCAGGTTAGCTAGAGGGTCTAGCACAGATGATTAGAAAATGGAAAGAAGTGAAAAGTAATCAAGAAATGTAGCATCTGTAACAGATAGTCTGTATAGTCCATGCATAGTCTGGTAGCAGTCTGGTAGTAGTCCAGTATCATAGGTCTATTATACTAACCCAGATTATATCAGTTTAGACATCTGATAGACTGGTCTTTGGACTAACACATCCAGACATACTTTCAACCTGAACCTTCATTACATAGTCTTGTGTTTGCCTGATGACTATAAATTCTATTGTCCTTTGACATCAAATAGAGTTTTTCATGTGTTTTCCACATACTATCATTGTTCATTCATCATTTTATACAATCCCATGTGTCTGCCAGAGTTTTTCATTGTGCCTAACATCATTTCTCATATTTCTAAGACTTCTTCTGATCTTCAGACCTTTCTGTTTTCATCTGGATTCAGCTGGACATCTCCTTACACTATTCAAAACATCTTAGTTACCCCTTCCAACCTATATAACTACCTCTAAACCTCTGGGATGAGTCATACTCATGCCTATATTCTTATTAGCTTGTTCCTTTGGGATAGTACACTTGTTATCTGTTTTATATTGGGGATACAAGTACAAGAGGCTGCAGAGACAGGACCATATCTTTGCCATTTTCTTTCTTTCACCATCACTCTGGTATGCTGATAGGCCTGGGTGCATCCAGCATAGCATCAGACAATATTCTAGGACAAGACTGGACACATTTTCTTCACAAAAATATACTCTGTTGTTTTACTCTGGCATCTCTTGTGCATAGCACTTGCACTAATACAAATATCAGTTTACATCACATAGCAATGCATCTGATGCTCTACAGCTATCTCTGTCCTCTTCATATGGTTCAATCCACCCATCTGTCCAGCCAATCTGATCCATATTATGTACTTTCAACCTAGTTACACCTTCTTTGTATCTGTTCTAGTTGATGGACCTGGGCATGTCTGATGAATGTAAGCCTTACTATATTCTGCCATTGAAAACATACATGTCTTCTCAAATGTGAGCCAATAACCTTACTAGTTATATCAATCAAGTTAATACACAGTTATCAACACTCTACATAAATGTGGTTAAACATTGAATTCAAATGGGGAGGGTGATGGACAGCAATTGGCACTCCATGCCTGAGCACTAGCAACAAGTGTGCACAAATGGGTGACAACACTGACAGCCCATGGGATAGTTTGGCAACAAGAAAGCGACCTATTGCTTACCCTAAAATGTAGTAAAAAGGTTGGAATTTTGACTCTACTAGATGTTGGAAATGGCAAGCATGGGCATAGTAGCCTCACTGTGGCCCACTCATACTGTTGAGATGTACCTTTTATTCTTCCATCTCATGTGTTGACTTTCTCTTTGCAACTCATATAGCCTTTCACAATTATCTTTTATTGTAATGACCCATGTTACGACCAACATGAATCCATTCCCACCTGCACTCATGCACAGACCATGGCCCAAGTGCACCCTTTGTGTCTCAAACATTGTTCTTTACTGTTACTGAATTAGCTTATAAGCAGATCATGTACAGCAAGATCCTCAGTCCATTGTTCACACACAACAACTGAGGTGAGCTATTTTTCTATCATGTATTTCATATTATATTGAGCTGACTCACACTACATAGTTTGCTGTCACTCTAGTACACTGTTACTTGATAGCCATCTGATTGCACATATCCTTTTTAGATCACTACTAGGGTGTGCCAGCATACCCTCTCATTGAGGTTTGGCAGTGAGAACATCAATAACATGGTGGATGTTGGGTGAATGAGCAAATGAACACCAATATAATGTGTCTGCGCCCGGGGTCCTTGCCAGCAGTCTCCAAGGCGCAACTGTTTTCCACGGACTTTTGCAAACTGCTGTAAGCACCCCAATCGATCGGAGTTTCGAAATCTATCACTCCATCATGAACATCGACACACTCGAGCTCGTTCAAGATGACTTTACGGAGCAAGAACACGAAGAAATGGATGTCAAACTTGATTGGCTTCCCGTCCAATTAGCGCAAGAAACACTTGCCTCGATCGGACCCCTCCTGCTATTATGCATCATTAGTCAACTTGGGGACCGAGCCGTCATGCCACACCCGTCTGCCAGCTTCTTCAGGAGGCTGATCAATACTCATCCCAACCTCGGAAACATGCTGTCGGAGGCCTTGGAGAATGGCAGTTACAGCTCAGTGAGGCGTCTAAGTAAGCACTCGTCCGAGTCTGTATTCACTCCATGCATATATGCATCTCATATTATAGAATTCCTTCGAAAAGACGACTCGGAGGACGAACCATAAACTATACATTCAAATTGGGGCCTATATGTACTGGTGGTGAGTTGCAGCTGCTGATTCGTCGACCCAATTCTGACGTCCCTTCCCAACCGCACTCACCCAGGCTCTGTAGTTAAACCGCTGTACTAGCATGGACGTGTGAGTACCATGGTAACTACCACTAGATTATGCTCAACAATATGAACACTATGTATCATTCCACGCCCCTTGCTACCCTATTCTGCTGCGCTCATCCAAAGCTCCGGATCCGGCAAGTCTCGTATGGTAGACGAGATGGCTAAGCTTTTCTTTACTATCCCATTCAATGACCGTCTCCCTGATGAACGTTCGTGTGAGCGTGGCGTGTATGCATTCCGAAGGATTGCGTCTCCGGGTGAATTTGCGTCAGCGGGTGAATTTGCGTCAGAGTGGCGGAACCATCTCACAAAGTGCTTATCGAGAAGATCTGTACAAGTGGGTCGTACAAGCATGTAAGAAGGTTGGCTTGGCGGATGTCTGTTCTTTCTCTTTTAACACGCTTACGCTCATCCATAGAGTTCTCAAAGGTTCACCCCGGTGCTCAGACGACGTGCAACCTACACTTGATAAGCTGCTTGCAACCTTGTACAAACTTTGACGTCGTCCTCGACTGCTCGGAAGTCACAAATTCCTCCAACCACCTATCACAAGAAACTGCATTCAACTGTCATCCAGGTTTCCCGCTTAGAACTGGGAAATGGCACGCCAACTAGCTCGGGAAACCACATTTTCTGGCACGATTCGGACGACCATTGTGCGTGATCTCGTTCACTACACTTTTTTTCACTCACTTATCTTGACGTCGCAGATTCTGGACCATGCTTGCATGGGATGAGGAAACCAAGGGCTCAGAGGAGCTTCTCCACGACATGATGCGCCTGGTATGTATAAAAACTTACGTCCCGATGTGCGAGCCAGTGTACGAGCTAGAAGTGGAGTTGGTCGCAAGCCACATAAAGACTGTTTTTTCCCTTGCCCAACATGGCCGCTACATCTTCTCCAGGTACCCGTCTGAGCCATTCCTCGCCGAGGCTGCAACATGCCAAGTGTACCACTACCTGAAGAACGCCTCCAGGTTTCAGCTTGGCTAGGGTTCTGATGAACAATTTAGAAGCTGGGCCAATTGATCACAGCCAGAAGACAGAAATGGTCTTTCGTGCAGCTCCTTCTCAGCGGTGCATCTATGGGCGCGATCACGCCATGACAACCCATAACATGGCCCCCAGCTTCTTGCGGGGGTGTGGCAGTCGCACGACCTCACGACGTTTGGGAAGGGGCATTGACATCGCGATCCCCATCAGGACCGCAACATCTCGGAACCGTCGATGTCTGGGTTGTTGATACGGGTCCAGCTGCGGGATCCACTTGGCGGTGTCGATGAGCTGGATTTCTTTCCTCGGGTGTCTGCCGCACAGCAGGATATGCGGTCGTACGTGACCTTGGTCGCTAAACTCGGCGTGGAGGTTCCTAGGCAATCCCCCGACGTGAACGCCACCTAGAGCGATACGTGTTCTTCTACTCCGAAAAAGACGAGGCGGATGAGGAAGAGGATTATGGAGTAGACAAGGGAGATGAAGAAGATTGCCCGAGGTACAGTATCCGAGAATGCGGATGCACCAACACGACATGGAACATCGACGATTATGGCACCTATACGGCCACGGACGCTCTCTTGGCAGAGCATCTGAGACAAGACGCGACGTCTCTTGAGCTGGTTCGTCAGATGTTGCCATTCTATGACTCGACACATCCGGCGCGCCTCAGCTCGTGCGGCGGTGGGTTCGTACTGAGGCGTCCATGGTGGGGTTTGAGGCTGAGAAGTCGTCCGCCTCGGGGCAGGAAGCGAGTATGATGGCGGACGAGAGTGCATCGATCCAGGTGGTGGGTTAGGGTGTCTTTCTTGTTGTCGCACTCCAAGTCGGTTACAGAGTTCGAGTTGTATTGCATGGGAGCAGGGCAACGCGTCGTGCGTTGGCAGACCGTCGTCAGTAATATTCGTTGAACGCGACACCAAACCCAGGTACCGACCTTGTTCAACGCGTTTACCTCCACGGATGACTTCGCCTCACTGAGAGCACGCAAAAATCAGGATCGAAATTCAATCTCGTATGGTTGCAAGTATCGTCGCTCAACTGAACAAGGTATGGCTAGGATGTTAACCCCTTGGTGGCGCTGGACTCGTGTAAGGACTCGACCTCAGCTCTCGCATGGGATCCAGCATACAACTCGCCCGTTCCATCTCCAAGTATATCCGGGCATGGTACCTCTACCCCTGGATTGGGGTGCCCAACGATGCTGACGACGCTTTTTCCATCGTTCTCTGGCTCCGAATCTCTTTTCGATTCCAGCAGGATGGAACAGATGGTGTCGCAGGGTAAATCCGCCTGGTCGAGCTGGACAGTCTGATGTTGAGAGGATGGACCAGATTCGGTGAGCTGGCTAGGGTCACTTGCACGTGTCGCGTTTTTCGGGGTGCGCAAAAAGGCTAATCGTTGTTCGAGCGCTTTTTGCTTGCGCTCCGCTTGCTTTCCTGCTGTCAAGAGGGTTTTCACACGGATGCCATTGCGGATCGTATAGCATATCGTTGTCGATGAAAGCCCCCGATATCGCTTGACACTACTCCGCGGCATGTGGGATCCGAGGACGGCAGAGGGAACGAAGGCGAGAGATGGGGAGAGGGAACAGCGAGAGTGAGACAACGAAGGGGCGAGAGTGTGAGAGGACGGTGGAGAAAACAAAGGCGAGAGACGGCGAGAAGGGACAGCGAGGGAGGGAGACAACCAGAGGGCGAGAACGTGGAGACACTGGGGTGCACACGGACCACGTTCGAAGCACTAGCAGACAGCGAGGAGCTACACCAAATGAATGAACCAAACGACATGGTAACGAGGAAGCTCTCACCTGGGTGACACAGTGCACAGGGACAGACAAAGGGGGGAAGTAAAGAGAAAGAGTCGGGGATCCTCGGCAATATGTATGGCCATGATTTATTGCTGGTGTCGACGTCGAAGCCTAACAAGGCTCGACGACCCAAACCGGCCCGCCTGGCAGGTATCTCCGGTTGAAAGACGCCGCTCGCGTAGAAACCCATTTTGTTACCCAGCTGGTGTCTTTGGATTTTTTAAAGGCTACTGGTTGTCAAAGTCGTTGGAGGCTGTCGTCGCTAGTAGACTCGCTACCCCAAGTACACCACTTCTCCTAACCTGGAATCTTACAGGAGATTATGTTACAGGGATTTTTTTTTGGCTAACACCGGTTTCAGTGACTCTGGTCGAACCCAGTCCACAACACAGACCACTCGGATTTGTGGTACACTTCACTCTCGTGATCGCCGATCATCTATAAACTGGCATTGCTGTGCACGCCCCTCGATCAACACCTCTTCTCCCGCACATTTCTTCATTGCCTGCAGATCAAGAACTTTACCATTCGTTTGGTAAATAAGATATTGAGATTGGCAAGGTGTGGTTGCGCTATGTTTGAAAGGCAGTGCAAATGATTCTTGTATGCAAGTACTATCTCGTTCCCCGTCATCATTACTTTGCTATCCGATACAGCACGGGATGGTACACATGAGGACGACCCACAACTCGGCACAAGGTTCCTTTCTTTGATATACGACGTGGTCTAATACA
>JBBPSJ010000292.1:0-26823 GCA_038093535.1 Boletus reticulatus
TGTAAAGATTTCATTGACGAACACTTGAAGGCTGGACGTATTCGCCCATCGAATTCCCCCATGGCTTCCCCGTTCTTCTTCGTCTCGAAGAAGGATGGTAATCTTCGCCCCTGCCAAGATTACCGATATCTCAACAAGCATACCACCAAGAATGCCTACCCTCTCCCGCTCATCGGAGACTTGATGGATCAGCTCAAGGGATCTCGCTACTTCACGAAGATGGACATTCGCTGGGGCTATAATAACGTCTGGATCAAGACTAAAGATGCCTGGAAGGCGGCGTTCATAACGCCCTTCGGCCTCTTCGAGCCTCTCGTCATGTTTTTCGGCCTGTGCAACAGTCCTGCGACTTTTCAGTCGTTCATGGACTTTATATTCAAGGATATGGTGGCGGAAGGATGGTTGATCATCTACATGGATGATATGTTGATCCACTCTAGGGATCTTATGGAACATCACCAACGAACGAGGCGAGTTCTAGAGCGGTTACGGGACAACCGTCTCGGCCTCAAACTGGAGAAATGTACGTTCGACGCATCCTCGGTTGAATTCCTAGGGATGGTCGTCCAAGAGGGTATCATTGCGATGGACCCTACCAAGTTATCGGCAATCGCCACCTGGGAACCACCTACTTCGGTTCGCGCAGTCCGCTCATTCATAGGGTTCTGCAACTTTTACCGCAAGTTTATTCCGAACTTCTCGGAAATTGCTAGGCCGATCTTGGATTTGACAAAGAAAGGGCAGCCGTGGTCCTGGACGCACGAGCAACAGAAGGCGTTCGACCTCCTCCGGGCGGCCTTCACATCGAAACCCGTACTTGCAATGCCGGATACATCAAAAGACTTTTACGTCATGACAGACGCCTCGCTCACTGCGACCGGGGGCGTACTGATGCAGAAGGATGGTAATGGAGACTTACACCCTTGCTGCTACATATCCCAGACGTTCTCACCGGCGGAACGTAATTATGACATATATGACAGGGAACTACTGGCTGTCATCCGCGCACTCGAGGAGTGGCGGCACTACCTTACCGGCACTGGCCGGCCCGTAACTGTGCTCACAGACCACAAGAATCTGTGCTACTTCAAGGACCCCAGGAAGCTCTCTAGGCGGCAAGCTAGATGGATGCTTACGTTACAGGACTATGACCTCCTGTTCCAACATGTACCAGGCACCAACATGGGCCCCACGGACGCTCTCTCACGCAGGGACAATATGGACACTTCTGGCGACAATGCCGAAGTGACCCTGTTGCCAGGGGAGCTGTTTTTGAAACGAATCGACCTCGACCTCCAAGAGGCCATCGTCACATCCACTGCGGTGGATGGCTTTGTCATTGACCAGCTGCGCAAACTCCATGAGGGTACACCAGGGATTCCCCGTTCCTCTATTCACGATTGGCAGTATGACGATGGTTTGCTCTACTTTAAGGATCGGGCTTATGTGCCTGAGGGCCACCGGAACGACCTCCTCCACGTTCTCCATGACTCGCCTGCGGGGGGTCATGGCGGTTACTACTGGACCGTAAACGCGGTACAACGGGATTATTGGTGGCCTGGCTTGACAGCTTACGTCCGGCGCTTCATCCAAGGATGTGCTGTCTGCCAGGCTAACAAGGTCAACACTCATCCCACCGTTCCTCCTCTTACCCCTCTTCCGGTCGCCTCCACTCGCCCTTTCGCGACGCTTTCGGTCGATCTCATTACGGACTTGCCGCCGTCCAACGGATATGATTCAGTCATGGTCGTGGTCGACCATGGGCTTACAAAGGGGGTGATTTTCACTCCAACTCACAAGAGTGCGGACGCCTGCGGGGTCGCGCAGCTCTTTTTCGAGAAGATTTTCCCACGATTTGGCCTCCACGATAAGATAATCTCTGACCGCGGTCCGCAGTTCGCCTCGGCCTTTGCCCTGGAACTGGCGAGACTCCTGGATTATGATCCCCTTCTTTCTTCCGCATACCATCCGCAAACCGACGGAGAAACGGAACGGGTCAATCAGGAGCTAGAGACGTATCTTCGGATCTTTTGCCAAGGGGATGCCACCCGATGGTCGGACCTTCTACCAATGGCGGAGTACTGTCATAACTCCTCCGTGCATTCGGTAACCGGAAAGACACCATTCTCATTGATGATGGGGTACGAGCCGAGGGCCTACCCAAGTTTAGGAAAAACCACCTTCCTCCCCGCACTTGAAAAACGCCTTGGAGACCTCGATGAGGCTCGCAAGGAAGCCACCGCCGCCCACGAAAAGGTGCAACGATACATGAGGGAACGCGTTTCCTCCCGTTTTAAACCCTGGAGGGTCGGAGATAAGGTATGGCTCGAGGGCCGTAACCTGAGACTTCGATACCCATCTCAAAAACTTGCACCACGCCGCAAAGGCCCATTTGAAATTACACAGGTAATATCACCTGTTTTGTACAAGCTGCGGCTCCCACGAACGTGGAAAATCCACAACGCCTTCCACGCCTCCCTTCTCACCCCATATAGAGAGACTGCGGAACACGGAGCAAATTTTGTTCCGCTTCCGCCAGATCTCATCGACGGAGAAGAGGAGTTTGAAATCGAACAGATCTTGGCCCATCGGGGCTCCGCACGTCGCCGCCATTACCTCGTCTCGTGGAAAGGATACCCGTCCTCCGAGAACACCTGGGAACCAGAGTCCAATCTTGGACACGCCGTCGCCCTACTTGAAGAGTATAAAGGCAGGGATCCCCTGGCCTTTCCCCCATCATCGTAACTCCCACCAATCGTCATCCCTGAGTTGAGCCGCCGCTCCTCCTACTACCCTCGAACCAATTATCTTGATGTCCCATTCGCTCAATGTCGCAGTACCCCTTCAACTCCACAGACTCCCCGTCGTATCGCGCCGCATCCTCTACGCTTCCATTCTCGAGAATCCCGCCGCCGCAGTCGCCATACCCTCAGTACCCGCCTTCAGAGACGTTCCGGTACTCAAATCTTTGGTGGTCGTCTTTCACACATACGCCACAACCCGAACCATCCACGCCCAGCTCTTCCCAGATGGGACCCTGCCTGTCTACTCCGCCGCCATGGGGCAGGCCATCCACGCCTCCAGAGAGGCAATCCTTGACGCCTGTGCCGACCATGGATTCGACAATGTCATTCGCGGACTCCCCGGTCATCTGTTTATGCACATTCTGCGCCCAATCGTCCACTCCCTACCTACACACCTCCGACGATACTACATGGATGACCGCCCAAACCACCCCTGGGACAACGACCCCTGGGTCAGAGAACACAGCCGAGGAAATGGGTATTCCCCCGTACCGATCTGGGACGATGACTCCACCGTCGCCCCCGCCACTACCCGTGCGTCCTCCCCGTCCTCCCACTCCTCATCCACTATTCCCCTACTCGTTGCGTCCCCTTCTGAGATCTCTCGCTCACCTTCCCGAGACGGAAGTGTTGGAGCTGCTGGAGGAACTAGCGATCCTCCTGTTCCCGGAGCCGCCCTATCCGACGTCCTCTCCTTCCTCTCCTCCGTCCCACTCCGCCCTCGAGGAACTCCCACCCCAGAACCCTCCAACGTACTCCCCGCTCGAGAACACCCCTCCTCTCCAACTCCCACTCGACGGGGTAATCGTATTCTCAAGCGGAGCTACCGAACAGTTCCGTACGGACTTGCCAGTTCCTCAGCAGGAGCTGTGGGGAAACGTGCTTCTGGAGATCGAGGAAAGTCGCGACAGACAACTCCGCTCCCCTCCTCCTCTCTTCCCGCTGCTAAGGCCCGCGCGTCGACGCCCGTATCTGCGCCGGGTACTTCAGCCAACCCAATAGACATGGACCGCTTCACTTCTCCTCTCCTTCCCGTCACTCCCGCTCGCCCAACCCGTCCTCTTCGTTGCTTCACATGCAACCAGACTGGTCATGTTCGCGTGGATTGCCCCCACTACGAATGCCCACTCTGTCGTATGACTTCGCCCGGTCATATCCAGGCCTGGTGCCCTCGACGAATCTGTCTTCTGTGTGGAGAGTTCGGCCATTGTGACGAATTCTGTCCCAAGCGGCGCAATCCCCTCGACGACGTCGACTTGACCGACTACGAGGTCAACGAGGGAGATCAGAGTAGTTAATGAGGTCTTGCAGGTGCTTCAACCGTACGAAGGGGGTAATGTTACGGTCTACGAAGGGGGTACACTTTTTTCTTGTTCTTTCGCTTGTCCTCGTCTTCCGTTTCTCTACAGACTCGTCCTCTTGCCGTATGCGGCTGTATTCGTAGTGGAGTCGTCCTCCACATATATCAGATACGCTCTCTCGATCTCTTTCTCCTTTGGCTCACACGGCGCCCCGCCCATACCTATTAGTACTTCCGTTCCGTCTCCGCCACTGTCATCTTATTCAGACTTCGTAAGGCAGTGGCATAGCCTTTCCTTTTATATTTGCTATTTGCTATTTCGTGCTGCGCACTCATAGCCTCTTTACTGCGGATAGCTGCACATGCAACTGCGCTTTGCTGCGGATGCTGCGCATCCCTTTTATATCCCTCATCTAGATTAGGGGCCTACCGTATATATAGTCGTCGTCTCTCCCTGTATTTCCCTAAGCTAGTTCTACGCAATACCAGCGTTGATCTTGCCTCACTTCCTCTGAGTTCCAGTGAGTCTTCGGATACCTGGAATAGGAGAGACCTGCTTAGGCTTCGCATCGTCTCGAAGCTCAGCACTCGTCCTTGAGTTGAACTCCTCGCTACCTCGCTCATTCTTCGACCCGTATCGCAGCACGCTACGACAAGTCTACGCTGTGCGTTACAGTACCCTTGGAATCAAATTTATCGCCCTTCTTTGAAAGTACCAGAATCAGATTATCAATTCTGGTATCACATCCAACACCATGTTTGTTGGGGGTGGATATAGTCTAGTGTGTATGTTTAATCAACACACATGGCGCGATTCTCATGTGGTTCCATAGAGCTTCATCTGGCTCATCGCCAAGGCATCCATATCACAACTCTATCCACTTTTCGATGAGCTATGTACACTCTCGAGCAACTACACCATCCTATCCAACGTGACGCATGACTATCTGACCCTCACCACAGTGATAGAGCAGAACATGGGTCCTTCTGCAGACACTGTCAGTTTCTACAGTGGCTTTACTGAACTTACCTCTCGTTTTGTACCTCAATCAATGTGCAATCCATTCAGACTGTTGCGGTGGCGATATGGGAAGGACTGGAGATTGTCACGGCCCTGGTCAAGGATCACCTCACAGGTGTGTTCGAGAAACAAGTCAGCACAATTCTATTCAGCAATATGGCAGCTGCGACAAAGGAACATGTCAATGAGACAGACACTAACCCGGGATTCTATGATGCTGCGTGGCATGTGCTTTACCCTGGGTAGGTCCTTTTAATCCAACGGGATGTGTCATGGGTATGAATAGGCATGCTGTTTACAGATCATGGACTCTTGGCATGAGTGAGAGTACATATACTACATAGGCGCACTACAGGTGGACTTGGCTCGGAATGTTACAAATCAGGGCACTGCGTACCATGTAGCATGATGACTTGGAGCTTCCGGTAGGTCCAGATCACTCAAACCCTGCAAGTGCGGGGTGTCGACATGTCAATTGTGAGATCTTGAGAATGGAAGACATCCGACAAGGCAGTCTGCACACCGTGGGCCCTCTGAACACTCTTGGGATGACTGCTAGCTTCCAAAATGAAGGAAGTGCCTGTAAGGCCGCCAGTACCACACTTGTGTTCCAGTGATGATATTCTTTTTCTCTTCTACCCTCAACCTTTTTTGGGTACAAGTACAATCAACTGCAAGAGATCAAACAGAAATACGATCCCAACAATTGTACATGTTAGAAGAGCGACGAGGATGGGATGTGAGCTAAAAACGAGCGAGAGAGGTTCTTCCGTGCAGTATTCTGGATGTCAAGCAGAGCATCAGGAACACCATGCAATGCTTCAGCAAGAAACCTGGCAATGGTGTTCACCCTGGAGGTCACTTTGATCACCTTGGCATCTGTCAGCTTGTTGATGACCATGCCATTGCAAAAGTCCTGCACAAGCTCAATAATCTGAGGGGTATAATTGAGCTACTCGCAGCAGGAGAGTGAATGGAAATTACCCAAGCAGCAACGTATGCGACTGAAAAGCTGCTGCCAGCTGTAAGTGATGTCCAGGAGAGTCCATCTGGGCCTTCATCATCCTTCACGAATCCAAGCCAAGCAGGATGTTGTGGGTTGTATAGCCCATGTTGAACGAGGCTGATGAAGAGCTCTCCTTCGAACAACTGATAACTTTGTTGACTCAGAACCTAATGGGAAATTGTGTGGTACATACCGCTGCAGTTGCTGCATTGTTTGATCCAGGTATGCCATGGAAGATTCAAGGGCCTAATGGGCCAGTCTGAAGGGATGCGAGGAGTGTGCTCTTGAGGTCATCAGTTATCTCATTGAAGTGAGGTATGAGGCCGACGTGCGCTCCTACAGTAGTGTGGATGAGGAGTTTTGTGCATTTGAATGCATGTTCGCGGAACCTCCGTGTCACTGTTGTTAACTACAACATTTAAAGTCCATTGATTGTTTATGGGGTAAGAGGGATAGGAGAATATTGCACCTCGGTGGCCACAGTGTCAAAAAACACTGGATTGTCGAGTGCAACCCTGGTCTGTGTCTCCCTGATTTGAATCTTGGTGCCTCTCTGGGCTGCCAGGACCACTAACATCACTACTTGGACTTGAATAAAGTGAGCTACCGTGAGCAGAGAAAAAAAGTTGAATCGCTTACCCGCCTCTGGCTCCCAGTTGGCCTATAACCTCTGCTGACGTTCTATCGCTCTGAGGAACTTTTCTCTGCAGAGAGTGTCTGTAGGAACTCTTCCGACACCTTCACCTTCTATGTGGACCCACAAAAACATCCCTACATTGAGAACAAGGTCGGCCATGCAGCATGCCTGTTCTTCCCTAAGCCATGTGACAAGTTCCCCAGGGACTTGTATGAGTGGGTGGTGCTCAATCTGTTGTGACACACCCAAGGGGATCTGGGGAGCAGTAGTAGCCAGATTGAAGTGATGGGCCAGAGTTGGGTTGTGCACAGTGCTGAGGTGGGGGGTGGTCAGAGTGTAAGGAACATTGAACTGACATGCAGGAGCAAACCAAGGAGCAGAGCTGAGATCATCCACCGTGTCACACTGAAAAGTGGTGGGGTTGAGTATGGCATGAAACTGAAGGGTAGTCAAATTTTGCGCCGCATCGAATTGAAAAACAGTCGGGTTGAACCCTGTGTCAATTTGAAGAGTGATCAGGCTGAACCTGGCATCAAACTGGAAGGGGGGAGTCACATTAAGATCTGGTGTCATCATTGGGATGGCATTCTCGGCCTGGTTGAGGAGGTAGGTGGGATCAAAATCAAATGGGGACTGGAAAGCTTCTGGTGCGACATGGTGACTGGTGCTTGCACAGTGAATGTACAGGCCCCGAGGAGGGTAAGGGTTCTGCCTCTGAAGGCGTAGTTGCTGGTACCACTCTGTGGCGTAAGCTTTTCGAGTTCTCAGCCCAGGACCCGAAATGTCTCTGTGTTCATTGGGGGGGACGATTTCGCCATCGTTGTCTATGTCATGGTAAAGCATAAGAAGCAATGGGGAGGCAGAGAGCTTACCTCTGATAATCAGGAAAAGGCCTTGTGTTTGCCAAAGCACACTGTACAGAAGCACACTTTGTGTTTTATGTTTTTAATAATATGCCAAAGTCCATTCCCAGAAACCAGACCCCACACACAGTGATACACTGTGAGAGCGAGCAGATAATCAATGTGCATCGAGTATGGTACAGACTTACAGTGAACTAAGTTGCAACTCACACCAGAGTGCAAGCGCAAGAAGGCTAGTAGCAGGCAGGGTATTGGCAGCTGGCCCATTGCCACAAGTGCTCCATGAGTCATAGACGATCACTTAAGTGCCCAGCATTCCCCGCAACTCAGCGTGACCCCGACAATACATTTTTTCAAACTCAAACACATTGTATTATATACTTTGGCAACCGAGCTACACAAAAAGTGATGTGCCAACGTGATCTAGATCTCAGTACAAGAAGTGGCATCACAAAAATTGTAATCTATCTACATATCAGATAGTAGTTGATCACAGGTATGTTACATGACTTTTAGTCACTCACATCACACAAACTGCAAAAATCTGATAGGCCTATATCGCTAGTTATATTTGTTATCCGAGTCTTTTCTGTCATCTTAGAGGTGGGGTCATATAATTCAATGTCCGTGAATTAAAAATCATGTTGAACGCAGCCAGTCTAATAGACCAATCCCTTCCCTTACGATACGGGACTGTATATTATTAGATAATGTGCCACTTCACAGTCCACTACATGGTTTTTCTGACAAAGTAGAGCACAATGCCGGGCCCCTGCACGATACGTGCTCTCCAGTGAGGTCATGCCCACTGTCGACACACTCACCTGTGACATCTTTCGACTCAATGTATTCCTGGCATAGTGTTGTGCAGTCGCTCGTTGAGTCCCAGAAACGTCCGATGCAGCACATCACAGACCGACTCGTTCCTTGATCAATCGATCTGCCCCAAGTGGGAGCTGAACTGCAATAGAAAGTTGTCATGGAGAATCAGATAGGTGGCTGTTACTCTGCACCACATCCGATTGTCCAAACATGGGAAATATGGCCTCGTCTTGGTGTCCCTGGAATTTGGGCTGAATGAGATTGAACATAGTGAGGCATCTCTGAACCAGAACTCACACCATCCACAATAACGTCTAGGTCTTCCTTTTTGATTTCCCAACTTTCTGGAGTGGTCCATTGCTAAGTTGATGCTTGCAATTGTCATGTAGGTGTTCCATGATGGCCTTTGGGAAAATCCTGTGGTCACGTCGGTGCTTGCGCTTTGAAAAGAGGGAAAAGAGGGAGGAGGGGTGGAAAGGACCGGTGAAAATGGATGAAGGGGAGGGGGGGGTTGAAGCTAGACAAGCTGAGGCTGCTCAAATCGAAGCCACTGGAAGAGGAAGTGCTGGGATGACTGGGGAGAGAGCCAGAGGCTGTGCCCGCGTGGATGATGTCCTCCATATGAGTGAAATCTGTGTCAATTTTAAGAAGAAGTTCGTGTTCAACTTTGTTGTAGAGAGGCAGGGGTCGCTTATTAAGGCGATGCCGTTTTCGGGACCTGTCCTTTTCCTTCCTTGGAAGGGGAGGGGGGCTGGAGAGAGAGCTGGAGAGAGGATCTGGGGTTGGATCAGGATAGTGAGGGTTATGTAAGTGTTGAAGGAGAGCTGGGAATGGTGGAGGTGAGCTTTGAGTGGAGTGCTTTTTCATGATGTCACACAAAAAGTGAAGGGAGGTCTTTCTTCTGTGAGGGTCGCTGATGGACATGTCGGACACGGACGGGACCTAGGTATTGCTGGTAAACGAGTGGGTGTCGATCAGTTGGCGGAGGGAAGACGGGATGGAGGAGGTGAATGGATGGAAAGGTGTGTTGGGAAATTGGGTGAGAGCCGAGATGCAGAGTGACCAAAACAAGGCCAAATGGATGAACATATGGGTTCAATGATATAGATATACTAGTACATGATGCATGATGGTTGATTTTCTTGAAAGCGTTGATTGATATAACCACACCCTCTGAGGATGAGGACACTGAGGCAAGAGATGGCAGTGACATGTGCGAGGGAAATCATGGGTGATAGCAGCGATGCACACAGAACAGCTGAGGGCAAGGATGAGGGCATTGGAGAACGGCAGTCAAGGGGGTTGACAACAGAGACGCAGGGGCAAGGTATACACTATGGAACCATAGTAGAATGGCAAACATCTGAGTCAATGGTTTGTCTGACGTGCGCATCATGTGTAGCTTCCGAATGTGCTATTCCAAGGTGCTATAGGCTGAATAATGTAGAAAAGATATTGAAGGTACTGGGAACGTAAAGCCATATAATGCCATGGCACTGCGCCAAAATTCTCCATGAAATTGTGCACACACAGTCCATTGTCAGTGCATGGCAAACCCATTACAAACCAGTTGTCATTTGCATACAATATAATGTGCTCTGATATGATCCGAGCATTAAAATCTTTCAGTGCTGACCAAGGCTTTATATGTAATCCAGTTACAATTCTCATGTTGCATGGCCTGGGGTTGGCCAATCCTAAACATGTAACTTGGGGAAAGGCCTGCATTAGAGACTAATGATCATCCTGAATGCACATGGTAAGCCCACACAACCTGGCAAAGACTTTTCAAACATACAACCGCTGGATTACATAAACAGAGACATCACTACTATACGACTCAGAGCTAGCATCGTCCTGATCATCCTCGTTGCTCGAGTCTGAATCACCACTCTCATCATCTTCATTTCCATCTCCCTCCATAACACCTTCATCATCCATGGAGTACCACTCTTGACCTGCTCGTTCAAGCGGCTCACCACATGTGCTATCCTCGATGTCATTGGTCTGAGACATATCTTCCAAGTCAGGCTCCATTGTTGGATCACACGGTGCACACTGACCCGTCCCAGGTTTCGAAACCTTGTGGCCAACACTGAGATGAGCAAACCGTGGATACATATCACGGTCTGCAAATCTGAAATCCATGGTGAGCAACAAATCCTTTGCATTGGCGGTCACTTACATGTTGACATAGAATGCTCCCCAGTCATCAAGTTCATCATTTGCACATCCAAGTGAACCCCCATGATGAAGTAGTGCATCAGTACAGCCATCAGCAAACACTGGTATGAGATGACAGGCTCGAATGGCAAGCGCAGGGTCAATGAATGTGACATGTCATCGTTGCTGTGGTGTCGTTACAGTGGCGGCACAGCACTACAAACCTGAAGCTTGAGTCGCTGATCTCGCTGACCCAACAAGCATCCGTCAAGCAGCCCTCAAAACGACCACCGAGCGAGTTGATCATGACACATTTGACAGAGCACTTCCCCTTTGCAGCGAAAAAGGTGCTCCGAACGGCGAGACGGAGCGCAGCCTTGGTCATGTCAATGGGCAAGACGTCAATGATCACCAGTGAAAGTGCGGTCAGCAGCCCTTGGCAGGATTTGTGGAGACATGCCACTGCTGCACACATTTAACCTGCCATGGACGTCAAGATCTCTCAAGATGCGATGGACAAGACATTTTCATTGTCCAACATTGCACCGCAGGTTGGCGTCGGGTTCAACCATCATTGTATGTTTTCACACATACATATACTCTTGGCTAGCACATTGACTCTCTTTGTGACAGACTGGGCTTATGTTGATGAAGGTTGATGAAATTGTTTACTGACTGCCCAACATCGCCGTCCTGACCCACTTTACCAAGGTCGTCCTCGCCTCATGACTATCCTCGCCCTTGATGCTGGACGTTCCAGAAATCTCCAAGGGCGCATTTGTTCTCCCAAACGCAATCATTTCCGATGAAGCCCTGCTTGACAGTTTTGTCACAATGGGCAAGTCACCCTCCTGACTATGATCGTGTTGTTCCATTCCGTCCGCGTCGCCTTGATGCCGCGCACTTATGACAATGTCCATGTGCGCACTGCTCATGCACACGTCTTTGCATATCCAGTTGACACTGTCAAACACACTGATTTTTGTGCTATTGCTTGTATTGTACTTATTTAGTGTTCGAAAGTCCAGTTGCAGGACCATTAAAAGACCAAGGACCAGACCAATAAAGACCAATAAAGACCGTAGTTCAGTCTTGGTCCAGTCTGGTCTTTGACGGTCTTGGTCTTTCAGATTTTTAAAAATTCACAGACTGATGAAAAACTGGTTGCAACCGGTCTTTTTGGGAAACCGATGACATACCACGATGACCCCCTATCTACTGTATTTTCCCTGTATTTTCCCAGATTCTTCTGGAATTTATTCACCCAGATTGAGTTTTATGTACCATAGACTATATAACATGCAACCCGGAAATGGGCATATCTCTGCCATCTATGGACGGCATTGGTTGACTAAGCGCTCCAAATGTAGCCAGGAGTCTGTACTACAATCCCTCCAGCCATTACAAAGCATTGCGTGGCCACCATTACATCGAAAAAGACTGGTCTTAAAACCATAAAAGACCGTTCAGGACCAGTTTTCATCGGTTTGGTCCGGTCTTTTTTGCCCCTCCTTCCTTTTTAGGACTGGTTCAGTTCGGTCTTTCCATATAAGGCAAAAAGACCGAATCGAACCAGACTTTTAAACACTATACTTATTAGTACTTGTATTCAGAGTTCAATTGGTAAATCACCCATGACAATAGTGGGCTGCAAGTCACACAATAGCCATGACTAGCATCTAAGTGATGAATTATTGCACATGCCAGCCGACTGGTTGCCTTGATGGGCCTGGACCAATTTTTTGTTTAACAATTGGGTAACTGTGGCTTATCTCATGTGGCGGGTCACACAGTATCAGAATCCACACGATTGCCAACTCCCACCAAAATTGCAAAGATTGCCGGGGCCATAGGAGCTATATGAAGCCTTATCATGGATTATAATAACCCTTTCTTATTCCATGAGATTATGCCAAATTTATGAAAGATGATTGGATTATATTGCCTTCAAGCCCGCTTGTTTTTTCCGTGATGTGTGAGCTATGAAACCTACGGCCTAGATTCCCTATCACTGGGCCTACCCAGGCGGCCGCTCATGACTGGTGACCGCTCAGCCTAGATGATGTCAGGGTCGTGGCGCCAGAAGGACACAGTTAGACCCTAGGAGGTTAGTCAGGGAGTGGATCCCAGTGTGGGACCATTGACAGGGTGTTACTAGGGCGGGGTCGGACATACCCTACACCTTGACATAGCCAGCAAGGGCATGCTGGGTCAACAAAGGAGTTGACCCTGTAGGTGGAGGGTGAAGTCATGGATGGGAGTGTTGATGTTGATCTGGGTTTTTTTTAGTGGGACGAACGAGGAGCAGTATGCAGTCAAGGAGGACAGAGGTGGGGTGGTGCAGCCTCGGGCGGGAGGGTTGTTGTTGTGGATCTTATGCAAGCTTGGGGATCAATCAGGTCTCATGGTCTGTAAGAATGAACGACCTACATACAGGACACCATCACGGTTTACGGGCATGACGATTCAAGTTCTTGGCACCAAATCATAATGTAGGTCACTCCAAGTTAAGTGTTTTCAGTCTGTGGCCTCACCATGGTCCCTTTTAGGTTTGTATGCATTAAATATATTGCATATATGCACAGATTCTGAGCATGGTGGATAGTGTACTGGATTGGTCTAGAACTGTTGCTCGACTGTTTCAGGTGCTGATGTTGCCCATGAGTGCTCTAGACTCATCTAAACACACAGCCAGACAAATAACAGCCTTCACGCCTTCGTCAGCAGCCTCATGTAGATGCAATGCTAGGTGTTGGCTGTGTTCAGCAGTCTTTGAACACCCTTGGCATGGGCATCACCTATACGGCAAAGGTCTCAGGTGGCAGCTAGAGGCATGATGCTTGTTGGTGAAAGAAACATGGAGAGCTTTCTCTCGAAAAGTTTGAATGAACAAAGGTCGTAATATTCATGAATGTCGCCATAGTGACCTGAGATCAGATGCAGTAAACATATGTACACATGGTGGTCATAGTTGATGCCTACCTGAATCCTCGTATACCTCTCTTTTTCACTGGGCACCCAGGCATCGACACACCAACATTTCAAATTTTCAACCCTCACGCATGGCGTGCCCTCTGCCTCCCAACACGCTTCCTCTGGCACGTGATTGGAGGCGCCAAAATGTTGTCAAACTTAAGGCGATGGATATGATGGGAATATAGGCTGGGAGGACGGTGTAACAAGCGGTGCATGCTACGACTCAAAACAAGTCAGAACGCGATTGCTAGCTGGGGAAGAGAGTCAGCACCAGCACAACATGCACAATGTCAAGATGGACATACCAAGGCCATCCCAACCACCCTTCAAGCATTCCCAACAAAGGATGGTGAATCTCATCAAGGCATTTGGGAAACATTTCCAGATCATGATATCAGACACACAGACGTCTGAGGTAGTTGTTGTGTCGATCCAGTCCAGAGTTTTCAGCACGTGATCCCTTTGTTCCACTTGGGAGAGCCACATGGCAATTTTTTCACAAATGCCTGCATTGGTCAGGGAGTTCCAGCGTGAAGGACCTGCTCCAAACCATATCTTGACAACACCCAGTCATCCGATGGAATTCAGTGCTGAGCTCTCAGAGACCAGTTCAGAACAGTGATGAAGAGTTTCTTTTGCCACAAGCAAAAGCCTCACCTTCACACCGGCAGCCTACTAACCTTCATCTCTGCGCCAGAGGGACTGGCACTGGGGCAATAATCCAATAGATTGGGACCACAACCTAGCAATGCCATGAGCTCCTCAGGTCCACGGCAAAATCAGAGTACCCACTGGGTTCAGATCCCCTCCACCATCACAATCACATAATCGGGGCCTATCCCTGCCACGTTGATCGCCATTGTTAGCAAGAGCAAATACGTGAAATGATATGCATATTTATCCGTCTTGCTCGTCTGCATTCATGTCAGTACAAGCGGGTGCATATAACGAAACACTGGAGAACCTGTTGATAGACAGACATCAATGTCTGACCTGCCATGACGACCATGTGCATTGCGCCTGGTCCATATGCTATCATGAGTAACACATAATGGGGAGCAGCAAGAGCGTACATTTCATGAGGGGGGGGGGGGGGGGGGGGGGGGGGGGGGGGGGGGGGGGGGAGAGAGAGAGAGAGAGAGAGAGAGAGAGAGGGGGGGGGGGGGGGGGGGGGGGGGGGGGGGGGGGGGGGGGGGGGGGGTACATTTCATGAGATGGTTGTTCTCAGTGACTTTTCAGATGTACCTGTACCTTCAATCTTGGTGAGCATGGCATTCAACAAGTTGGCTGCAAAATCTTGTACATCAGCCTGTGTGAACCTATATGTGAGCATATAATATGCGTGGAAAGGGCCAGATGTCACGCACAGTAACTGCATTGCCTTTGTGATAAATAAGTGATGACAGCTCCATAAGTATATGCAACATAGATGTGAGGTACTTGACCAGGACTGGTAGCACGGAGAGCAGCTGCTCCTTGGTCAGCTGTGGGGGCATTGTCAGTCCACAATCATGAGCGTGCAACAAAAGATGGCACCTGATTACAGAATGTCAGTAAGAAACAAATGGTGTCCTATGTGCAGCCTGTAAATCCTGGAACACATGGTCCATGAAAAACTTGACCATGTCCACTTGGGTATTAATCAACATCACATTGTGCTACCACATGCATGAGCAATCACCAACTGTCAGTGATGGAATGAGAAGAGACTGACCTGTATCATCGACACCTCGGTTGCAATCGTACCCAACAAATATACAGCCGAATCCTTGGCCGTCCAATTCACTTTGGGGTCTCTGCCACATGCCTCCAACCCGGTCTGATCCATGTGCCCACGATCTTTGTCGTCTCTGTGCGATAACCACTCCCGACGAGAGCCTGTAGCACGTCTGCAGCCACCTGTCGTTGTGTGCTTGCCTCACCACCAGCACAACCCATGCCTCCACTGGCACCACCCATGTTCCTGCCAGATAAAAGAGCAAGATCAAGACAGATGAAGTGAGGCAGGCGATGAGGATTGATTGGCACGAATGCTGCTTTTCGGGCTCCGACGACACAGCCATGCAAGGCATTGCAAGTCCAGTCCTCAGGCAGTCACACCTTGCCCTGCGCTGTTTCGTCGCATCCATTGCTTTCCTGTGCATATCAAAAGGCATTCTCAGTTTTGTGCCTCTCTTCAATTCTATCCTTTTGTTCCCCTTTTTACCCCCACCTGATCTGTCACACACAGTCTATGGTGGAAGTGCCTGAAGTGCTTGGGAACCCTCATTTGAGAGTAGATCATTTAGGGGTGAGTGGAGTGTGCCACTAGATTCGACACTAAACAGCTAACTAAGGGTCCCAATGAGAAGGGACGCATGTGTCGTCTAAGAAGCCACATATGAGAGTGGGCATGATCGTCCAGAAGTGGACACATACCTTAAAATACGATTTTCCACTTTGCCATCGCATGATGAACATGTCAGCTTCATGACAGCCTTTTCTTCAAAATATTTGTCTGCATCCTCAGGGATGGGCACAATGACAACACCGGCACGCTGGATACGTGCTTCAATTGTGCATTCATGAGCCGCCTGGCAATTCTAGTGAGGGAGACAGAACAACGCGTCGACTGGCCCAGACGCAGACATGTTTGCCTTCAATAGAGGTGTTCATAGCGTCTCCCACCTACGTCTGTATCTGCAGCAGGCTTTCATCTCGGTTTACCCTCTGTAGTAAAGGGGTCATCGTCAACATCGAGGGTCACGCCAGGGCGCAATATAGGTGGGTCTGGCCAAGCATAGGGTCTTTCTGGGATGTGACTACTGAGATGGACGGCGTCGTTGAACCAGTGCAGGGTGAGGATGCACATGTTGGTTTGGGGTGTGAAGTGAAGTGGGATGTTGTACTGTATAGCAGAGTGAGAGGAGTGGGAGGAGCGGGAGGGGTGAGTACCTTGTTGCTGCCTGTATGGAGGGCAGAGAGATGGGTGACATTGCAAGTGAGACCAATACGCCATTGACCACCGAGTGTGGTGACACATACTGAGAGCACCTCCAAGTCTGCCACAGAAAGCTAGGATGAACGTGATGATGCACAATGGAAATAGGGAGTAAAGGGAGCGCACATCGGTAGCACAAGCAACAACACCCGAGAAGATCACGGCCGGGTCTGGGGAGTAATACTGCTCACTACAATGGTATGTGTGAGTTATACAACATGGAGAAGGAGAAATATACACGGATGTGGTTTTCCCATGACGATGCTGCGATTGACCCAGCAGTCTGTGACCAGTTTGACCGTGGGGTCACTGGTGGCACTATTGGAATGGCTTACTGGTCGAAGGGACTGGATGAAGTTGAACAGAGAGGACTAAACACTCTATCAGCGCCTGTGTGGTCAGAGTTGAAAACTCTCGAATGCTCACCTAGTAGCCATGACATTGACCTCAGAGTATAGCTGAGGCTTTCAGGTGGAGATGCTAGTTATGGAAATGACACCACCCCAAGGGGGGTCCACAAACGCCATAGGTGTCCTGGGCTCATTGACTTTAGACCAGTATCAGCACAAAAGCCATGTTGTTCGATGTGTCTGTGAGTGGCTTCACGCCATCTTTCAATCCTTGCAACTCCAACCACACCCCCAGCGAAGGGACCAACTTTCACCCCACCAAGCCATGGCTACTCACCAGCCTCTACAATGGCTTGGTGAACATCTACAACCACGAGACGGATGCCTTGGTGAACATCAGCAAACCTACATTTTTTCTGGATGAGTTAGATAAATGGCAAGACTGACAGGCCTGAATAGACTAATCAATGATAGATTGACTGAACTGACTGAACTGATTTACTAACAAGCTGATAGGCTAATATATTGAATGAACTGGTTGACTGACCAACTACCTAGCTGATAAATTGACACACCTGACACACCTGACTGACTGACCAACTGACCAACTGATGTGACTGACAGAGATGACTAACTGATCAGCTGATGGGCTGATGGGCTGACTTGGCTGATTGACTGACAACCTGACTGACTGATAGATTGACATGACTGATTGACTGGTTGACTGACTGACTGATGGGATGACAAGTCTGACAAGACTGACAAGATGATATGCTGATAGCTCTGAGAATGCTGATAGTGATGAATTACTTATGGATGATAGCACTGATAGCATGCTGTCAGTCATGTCAGCCAACTCAGACAGGTCATTTATTTTGATAACCCAGAAAAAATGTAGGTTTGCTGATGAAGATATTTGAGGTCTCCAATGTCCCCGTACGCTGTGTCAAGTTCATCCCATGTAAAAACTGGTTCATTGCTGGGTTGGACGACTTTCAGCTGTGCATCTTCAACTACAATGTGCACGAAAAGATCGTTTCGTTCGAGGCGCATCCAGACTATATTTGGTATCTTACGGTGCACTTGACGGCCAGCATTGTGGTGACGGGTAGTGACAATATGACGATCAAGGCTTGGGATTAGTACCAACAGGTTTCCAAGCTTGTTTGGCTCTCTCAGAGCGCGGGCTCCCTGTTGATCACTATTGAACGCAAGGTGGAGTACGCTGCTGCTGTTCTGTTCAAGGGGCAACATGGCTGAAGAGCATCAAAGTGAAGGGGGAAGCTGTTGGGGACTTTGATCAAGGTGATACCACCATCTTCTATCATTTTTTTGCACACTGACAACAAGGATTTAGGGCTTATCTTCCTTGGTATGTAACTCACACCTTGGCCTCACTGCAAGTGTGGAATCAGCGAAAATTAGATTGCATATAGTGTTAAATGCTGATTGTGGTATAAAATGGGAAAGAAAGAAGATCACATTGTCAGGCTGTGGCCCAGCTTGTATCTGTACGTAGTGTGCACCTTTGAATGTTGTCGCTGGGAGGATTACAACTACGAGTATCTTGACAGCATCCAAAACTGATTTTATTGGCTCAGCAATGGATCCACATTCATGGAGACTGTATGTGCTCGTCTGTCACTGGAAGCACCCCGAAAACTTGAATTCACACCTTCTGCCAACTTGCACCCGCAGGCGCATGGTTTCTGATAAGAAGGATTATCCGCCAGGTATAGCTCTGGATGTGCCAAGCAGTTTAACGGGGGTGGTCGACCCCGTGCCAAGTTCCTCACATTCAGGTTAGTTAGTTTTGAATGATGTCCGCTGTGAAACCTAAATTGAACTCTGAGTAGATAAGATTGGCCACAATCACAGTTTCAAAAATGCACTGAAAGAAGCAAGACCAGGATGACAAATGTGTTTATGCAGCAGAGCAATCTACTATAGCATCACAAAAAGTGCAGAAACATAACATGACCAAACGGACCAGATCATCAGCCAGGAGCCCAGATATAGTTGTATTTTGCACCTGACAGACTATGTTTTGTCATATATCAAGCAACTCATGTTATAGTGTTCTTGTTACCACACACATACTCCAATATCTTGCATATGCATGTTGTCATGTGCAAAGGGGAGCCGCGACTCCCAGAGCGCATACATGCTGACTTAATCAGTGGTGTAGCAGACTCGGACTTTGTATCTTGTCCTCATCCCATCACGATGCCCCCAGATCCCAACCCAGAGCACAACCCAGAGCACAACAACACCAGCAAGGATCTGAAGCCCAAATAATAATAATCAAAGCATTGAGACAAAGGTACTTTCAAACTCCAGTTCTCTTGATGTCGCTTGCCTTCTCACCAACCACACCAACACTTGCCACTCACAACCCGATCACCCTCCACTTGCACAAAATACTGGGATCCATGCACTGCAGACGCTCTCGCAAATATATGTACAGTACATCGTTCAACTACACTCTGAATGCAGACCAAAATGCTCATGACAACGACAGATGGAGCAACTTGACACTGAAGGAACTACACCAAGGGAGGGCCCATCGGGGAACATAGACATCCCAAATGAAACCGCTTCATGTGCGCACAAAAACCTCCAGTAAGAAGAAGCTAGCAGAAGGCAGTCAACATTTCCTGACAGCATTCAGGGAAGTGGATCAAGTATGCCAATAATTTCTTGTTCCCATTCAGCTAATACATATACAACAGTGATATTCCCTACTCTGCCTATCACCAGAAGCTCGATGATCTACAAGAGATCATCGCAGAGATGTGACAGCATTGTAACAAGGCTGAAACACAGCTCAAGCTAATGGAAGAAGTGAGCCAGTCGTTGATCGAGCAAGCAGAGAGCCTAAGAGAGAGGTAGGTGTTTGATCACATCGGGCGAGCTCCATGCTCAATTCTCAGGGCCACCATGTCCAAAGCAGCAAGTAGAAACATGTTTTTCCTCAACTGTTTCATGCTAAACGAGGATGAAATTGACGTGATCAGTTAGTTAGAACCTATAAGTGCTTTTGATGTGTCCAAAGCGGCAGAGCTTGATGTGTCCAAAGCGGCAGAGCTTGATCTGGACATAGACCATGCGGGTCGCCATCAGTGATACAAGTTTGTTGAAGGTTGGCAAGGGTTCAACTGCAGACACCTGCTCAGCTTTTTGTTGCTTGCGTGCTTGATGGGCTGATGCAGGGGTCGCCATGCTCTGTCAAACAAGGTAAGCAATTTCGTCCGTATCATGATAGCAAGGACTCACGTTGACACTCAGGTCAGGTGACTGACCAATTCTCAAGAGCACTGCTTTGGATGCACTGACCACATCGTGTCTTGCGTAAAGCTGCTTGCTTTGTCTGTGACCCAAGGCGATGACAGACCAAGCCTACTTACCTGATGAGCGTGCGTCAGCAAGGTTGATATTTGCAGGTGAAAAATGACATACCTCTTGCAGAAGGGAGGAAATGAAAAGTAACATGTGGGAGATGGCTGCGCTATCTACGAGACGCTCGGCCAGCTTGTGAGGGTTGTGAAGAGACTGCATTTGGTTGGAGTATGAGGAGTCAACGTCTTGGATGTTAGGGGTGACCAACGGTCCTTGGTCTAGTAACGAGATTGTCACAGAAACATCAATGGTACTTGAAGGGTAAGTGGATGACCCTTAGGGTCCATAGTTGTAGCAGGGCTCAGGATGACAGTCAGAGAGATGGCATTTTGTGAGGGTGGTACAGGGATGGATGAAGCTGAGCATTTTCAACTGGTCAACGGGGATTTCATATGGAGAGCGTGGAATTCCGCTGTCTGATTGAGCTGCAGCTACTTGGTGCATCTGTCTCTGGTAGGCCGGTCTCTTCTTCTACTTTCGTTTCTTGGTGGGGCACTTGAGGTTTTCGACACCATTGGAGAAGATGTGCACATAAGCCGATAACCAAGGATGTGTCATGATTGACCATAAGTCTGGGCGACGCGTAGAGTCTGTGACGAGCAAGAGGTCTCTGGATTCTGTAGAAATGTAGTCAAGGAAGGAGAGGTGGATATTAACAATATATTTGTACAAGAGATTGATGCCATCGCCATTGGGGTTGTCGGGGTCATCTTCAAAGGGGAGATAGCCTGCCACAAGCATGGCATGCAAAGTGACATTACAGTTGCGCATACCTGGCCCGGGTCATCGAAGTTCCAGGCAGTGACGACATCCGTATGAAAGACTTGCAAGTATTTGTATTCTTGCAATGTGTGGCCGCAAAAGACACCACTATCGAAGAGCATATTCCAGTATTCTTTGAATACCCATCAGAAGCTGAGTGGTTTCTTTCGGTGTGGACATACTTTTCTCCTCAATGTTAAGAAAGAACTTATTACATAAACAATATGGGAAGAGACACCAAAAGACACATACGCTACTGATACCTTAACCTTATCCTTGATGCTTACTAGGGAATAGCATGGGTATACCCCCGGGTGTCTGGAGGTGTACCCGTACCCGTATCCGGCAAAAACCCGTGCCCGCACAACGGGTACGGGTTTTCGGTCGGGTATGTGTATGGCATACCCATACCCGCACCCATCACGGGTTTACCCGCGGGTGCTGGCGCAACGTCGTCGTGTGGTGTCGTTGTCGTGCACTGGTGATGGTGCAACAACAACGTGACGTGTCACATTAGCACGCCATCATCATTGTGTTTGTTGCAGGCACGAGGCAACAGTGATGGCGAAGGGATGGAGGGAGTGTCGGGGAGTGATGAGGACGTCAGGGACAACCCAAATGAGCTGCCAAACGAGTCAGAACTCGAGCACGAACGCTCAAAGACAAGGGAGCAGGAGAACTCACCTAGGAGGGCTCGAATTGAGCTAACCGAGCCGGGACGCAAAGCGGTCGTGCAACACAAGTCCCACAACATTCAGGGACATCCCAAGAGCGATGGGAACGAGCGCAGCATCGATGGGAATGCGCTACGTCGACATAGACCCCCAGGAGTCCATAGGGGTAAGCAGGGGGAGTCGAGAGTTGTCGAGGGTGATCCAGGCTGCGGAAACGTTGTCGAGGGCGGCGAAATCGTTGGGATAGATCCCAGGAGCAATGGGAATGAGTGTGTCGTCGAAACGAGCGCGCTACATCGAGTTAGAGGTCCAGGAGGCGAGGAGAGGCATCGAGCGCAATTGCAAGCGCGAGAACGGTGCAGATGGAGTCCATACAGATGGGAAAGGATGTGGAATGACCGCTGCAACGAGCACAGCATGCCGCGAGTCGAAACGACTTGAAACGGACGTGCTAGCTGAATATCAAGTGAGTCAGCACGGAAAGCGGAAGCGCACGAAGATGGACGTACCTGAGGCGTCCAAACCATCCAACAGTCATCCCAGATCGCCTACCAACCACACTAATCCACCGCATCGCCGAGGACGACTCAAATCGAGACCTACAAGAGTCAGTCACACAAGATGGACTCACCAAGTCACCAAATCGCATTGAGGCCAAATCGGGAGGCCAAATCAGGACGTGCGCGAGGAGGACTGGGGGATGATCTGTGTGGGATGTGGTGGGGAAACGGGGATAGCGTGTTGGTGGGTCACCGAGTGAGTTCGGTCGAGTGTGTCAAGCGAGTGGATGACTCACCTGCCATATTTGGCAATTAGTACCCGCAGACCCGCGTTGCGGGTATGGGTTTTGCGTGGGTATCCACAGCACGGACCCGTACCCATATCCGAGCGATACCTGTACCCGGGACCCGTGCGGGTTTGCCATACCCGTGCTATTGCCTAATGCTTACACATTGAGCAATGGATGTGACGACTTGTGGCACTTAGTCTGGAGACCAGACCATCTATGAGGTTGCTGCGTTGAGAGGCAAACTGTCCCACCATGTTTACTACCTCCGACTCTTACCTGAGTCACTTGAAGACGTTTCAGTGGTGATATTGTGATGGAAATCGAATTTGGTCGGAGTGAACAGACACAAGGTCTTTCCGGTACCTGTTCCAGAGGTGATTATGCTATTGAGTCCTTTTAGGGTTGTGAGGGAGGCTTGGAGCTGGAAGGCATGCGGAACAATTGCAAAACGGGAGTCCTCTTCACCATGGCCAGATAGTCAACAGGAAGCTTCTTGTCAAGCTTAGATGTGCAAGGTCTTTGAGGGAACATAATGGGTCCTCGAGGATCGCTTTTATAATGGGGGAGTGGTCTGTTTCATTGTGTGTTGTAAGTGATTGTATCGCCTAAGTTGCGTCTCACCGATCGTGCTGCAAATCAATCAAATCTACCATTATCTGATTGGCTGGATATCACATGCCCGCAGACCCTACTAAACGTGAACGAAAATTACCAGACCGTCTATCAATGGTTTGCCTCTCAATGCGGCAACCTCATAGATGGTCTGGTCTCCAGACTCCATGGCACTTCGTTCATGTGATATTCTCACCTGTAGCCCTGGCGAGGTTGGAAAGGGGCTGGGTATCACCACCTTGCACTAAATCACCACAGTGAACATGATAATGCCAATGTGACATACCAGAAATGGCAACGTGCATAACATCACTTCCTGCTGCTTTGTGGAGAGGCTCAACACAATATTTGTCCAGGTACCTTGACTTGTACTGCCCAACACTGTTGTCTTCTGATGGGTCGATCATTAGCTGAATATCTAGCTGATCCACCTTGGTAAGACACAATGAGGGGAACTACAGAGTGTTCATAAGCTATCCAGCCATAACGCAGCAAAACAACACACTTTTACCCAGAACTTCTGTCCAACGGTGTGGGAATTCTTCTGCACCACCCTCAAGTAAATGACCACTGGCATAGGGTGTCTCAAGGCAGAGCCTGCATCCTCATCAAGAAAACGAATGGGATGCATGAAAAAATGCTTACCAGACTGCAAGAGGCTGATCCTTGAGCTGAGGCATGGCCTTTCTCCTGTGACAAAATCTTCCACTATTACCATGTTTTGATCACCACCAGACTCAAACCCGAAGCTGTCATGAACCATGAACCGGTCATTTATTGTAGCGGTAAACTCCTGGCTGATGTTGGCAGCACCACGTGCGGTCTGTGAGGTGTGGTTGAAAGGAAGAGTGAATTGAGGGACCAGCACACGGTTTAGTAGATTTACTCACGACACCCGCGATGCCAAACACTTTGTAAAGTAAAGAGGACTTGTCAATGCCAGACTAGAGCAAGAAAGGCGCATTTCCACCACCGAGGTCTGGTAACTACATTTCCGATGGTCAGAAGTCGGAATCAAGTGATGAGCCTTAGTGTAGAAGGAAAACGTACGAGAGGTGCAACTCACTGTTCACAAGACTGGGTGACCAAAGTTGTAGCAACGAGCAACTGGGTGGCTGGTGACCATGACTTCGACGTCTCTTTCCTTTTTCCAATATGCTATCAGAGGAAACTGCAGAGCAAATTTTGACACTCATCAAATTTCTCACAAGTTTGTGTTTGCATTCTCTCTAACCTCGTCAGTTGGGATTAGCACCCCTGAGGGGGATGGTGATAATGTGCAAGGTTTATTTTGGTGGGGGAGCGGTCGTCCAGAGACCTGAAGGCCTGATGGCTCACTGGTGATGAGGTATGGGCAGTTAGCATAGAGAGTACTGTCATTCAGTACGATACTGTGGATTACTGCTATAAAGGTGGTATGTTTTCTCAAGGCACAGAATGCATCAGCAAATCACAAGTTTGTTGTACTGTGTTGCTCTGCATAGCAAGCCACACCTTTGACAATGCTACAGAAAGGTCCCCCCCAGTGCAGTTTTGGCACAGAGAGTACAGACACTAAATAACCTGTGTGACACTGTGTGACACTGCACAGGTAAAGCATGACTGTTGTGCTGTGCCACTATCCTTATGTAATACTGTACATCTGAGGGTACTGTATGCCCACATATGCCCGTACACTTCACATAACTGTATACCTACATGTAGTGTATGCCTTGAGTAGCTGTACGCATCATATGACCATATGTGCTGTGTAAATATATGTGTCGTGTGCACTGTTCCACCTGTCCCTCATCACCTCTGCCACTGTCATTCTCGTCAAAAATGTCTAGATAGATTGCAGACACAACATTGCTGGTAGGGTACTAGCTTTATGTCTACTTGTCAGCATCAATCATTGTCACTCTCACCCCTCTCCTCTGAGCCATCAGACTGGTGACCATCAAAGCCTCCATTGTCAAGATCCTCCTCATCATCATCAGACCGGCCACCATCATCCACATCATCATCAGATCGGCCACCATCATCAAGTTGGGCACCGTCTTGAGCAGCAAAGCCACGGAATTCATGTGGGTCATGAGCATGGGCTCCAAGGTGTTGGTCCTTGCCGTCATCATCATGCAGCTGCTTGATCGGAGCTGATTCCACCTCCGAATCAGATATGTACATACTGAACTCGTCATCATTGTCAACGTTGTCACCACAGATATCAGAGAAGCCATCCCTATTCATAAGTTAGTGAGAATATGAGAATACACAGGTTTCTTACATTCCTTTGCTGCCCATCGAGCAAGCATATCCTCAAAGCGGCGACCTTTGGAATGGTATTCTTCAAGTTTGTGCATACTGCCCATAAATTTGTTGTATGCTCCCTCCAGATCTTTCACAATGATATTCGGATTGATGTCCTTGCCGTGCTTCTTATAGAGTGTTAACATAAAATGAACCTGTCAACCATAGTTAGTAGCTGTGATGAGCAGCAAGGAATATGTACCATTGCAGCGACTAGTGTGAGCGCTTTCCTGGGGACAGCATCTTGAAATTCAGGGAAATTGCGAAGGGATTTGCTCGTCTTTGGATAGTATACCGAAAGACAGACTTGTTTCAGCACTGAGTGACCAAAGTTCAGCCTTTTTCCCTGCAGATCCTAGATGAGCACCATGTCCGTGTACAAAAATGTTGCTCACTTGTTCGTTGGGACCTCCCATCAGATATTCCAAATCTTTGAGGAGTTGTGTGGCCCTGTCCTTGACGAATGTTATGCGAGCCTCCTGGGTTGCCACAGATGGTGGGGCGTAGAGCATATACCCCGAAGGGACTGCTTCCTGAACAGCTCTCTTGATAATGCTTCGGAACGATGTTACGTTGTCATACAACTGTAATCGTCAGCAACATTTCTCAAATACAGTTGAAATGTACCACTTCTGCCATGTTTTGCTTGTAGTCACCGTACCCTAGAAAACAATAAGTATGACTGCTGACGAGTAGACACCGACTTACCGGATTTGACTGGCTTTTCCTCCTGTTCATAATGAGCAATGACAGCTAGCAAGACTTCATAACATTCCCCTTTTAGTGTGAGCCATCTTTCCGGAAGAAAAGGATGACCAGAAAAGAGGGCATGTCACATTTCTGCCTTCGCAATCTCCAATAGTTGTTGCCAGAGAGCGGGGTAATAGCTGATCTGGGATGGCTTTGCCTGAATGGTGCTCTTCTGATTCTTGGAATATCAGCCACAGTGACCTTTTGGCTGATCTGAGGGGTCAGAAATGTGCTGGTGGCCTGGTTCAGCAGCGTTCGAATTGTTACTAGCACCTGTGTGATTGTGTTCAACAACGGGTGCTTGTAGATGTTGCCTCAATGGGCCATCCTTTGGATGGTTGCCGTCTTAAACATTAGCTGTATGTTCTTGTTAAGCAACAGGAATCCTATTGGATTTAATGTTGTCTCTACGCACCATCATCTGGATGACTGCCATCTCGAACATTGGCACCACGTTCCTGGTGAGCGACTGGAACTTCATACTGTGCTTCCTACTGCCTTGACACGACAGCAAGCTGACAGTTTCCATCTCGGACATTATCCAGCTAGCGAGGGTCGAGAGACCTGTGGTGGCAGTTGGTCAAATGGTGGCAGCCAAGTACATTGTAATCAGCATTAGCCTGTA
>JBBPSJ010000293.1:0-26804 GCA_038093535.1 Boletus reticulatus
TGATCTAACGGAAAAACCTCCCCCAGGCCCTCTCCCGACGAACGTGTCACTCTCCGAAGTACATGGAGACCCGTAGTAGATTCGGTCTGGCCATCCCTTTGGGGCACGACATCAAGCCTTTGTGCGTACACAAGAGCACGACTTGTCCAATGACTGTGGTGGCGTTTTGGTGATGCAGGGCACATGATAAGGCGCACAAGAACGACAGAGTGTCCTAATAATTTCGAGTTAATAGAAGGTTTTTTGTGTAGAAACAGCGTACCCGTCAGACCACTGAGCGGCCATTGGTGTGCCTGGTCTACCTGTAGAATGGCAGCATCATACCGGCCGTGTTTCCAAGTTCGGTTGGGGGGGTGAGCATTGATAGTGAACGTCGGTCCCAACTCGTTTGCGCGGTGATAGGATTTTTGCTGCAGGCGCACCTTATGCCAGACTTGAAGCTCAGTGAAGGGAAGAACTGCGTTAGGACCTGACCGCCTGGGGCCACTGAAAGTATGGAATGTCCTCTGACGTGGCTGCCCCTGACGGCTCACGTAGTCAGCTAATGCCCCACGGAGATCCGGAAGACCAAACTCCTCTGCGACTTCGTCAATAGACCGGCGGCGATGGGTAGGTTCGATGTTGAGGTGAATGGCTACCGACCCTGCAATGATGGTCCGGGGTGGGGAACTGTTTCTAGCAGTAGGTTCGTCGGCCGCCTTCACAGCAACTTTGAAGAAGTTAGTTGACTGACGCTTTGGAGACCAAAGGTCAGCCAGAACATTGGTTGGGGAAGTGTTGTCATCGACGCGTTCAACGTCAGCGTCGTCACTATTGTCAGCGTCATCAACCTTGTCTTCGTCGGTACCATCTAGTTTCGAGTCATCTTCTTGGTTCTGTGATGTTTTGAGGCATATCGCGGTCGCGAATAGGCGACGCTTTTCGTCGCGATCGAGAGTGCAGCAAATCTGAGCATAGTAGTCATGGTGGTTAGTCATGGAAGCAGGGTCTTTGACCACTTCGATATGTGCGTGTTCGGTGGTGTCCGCGGACCATTGGAGCAAGCAACCAGCCCTTGGGATGCTTGGGGCCACACTTTGCATGAGCTCTAGTTTCGGAATCCGAAAGTGGTTCATGATCTTTTTGCCCCGACGAAGGCCAGCATCGAGAATGGCCTGTTTGTGTTGGTGAAACTCGTCCAGTGCGGCCTGAATCCTATCCTGCACCTGGGAGGTGATGGCGGGAGCTTGAGAAAGGTACCTGAACTCCATGAGCGCTCGAATTGCAGTGACGACACCCGGAGTAGCACCACCAGCGATGACGACGACGAGATATCGCTGCACGTCTCTTTGTGTTCTCCCACCCACTTGTTTAAGCTTTGTGATTCCGTTATTGAAATGGCGAAGACCAGTAATGTTGGGTACGACTGAGAAACGAAAGTCGGTCTCCCTGTCACCGAGTGCAATCCTGCACCATTTGACGTCATGATCCCAAGATTCACGATGCCAGTAGTGCAGGGGCTCAGGCGTAAGAAAGCGAGAAGGCGTTGCAAATCGCCAATTTCCCCAGAAAGGAAATGAAACGCCATTGAGACGAAAGTCTTCGCATGCAGCAAAGAACTCTTCGATGTGTAAAGCAAGATGCTCAACAGTTTTGAGCTGGCGTTTTGTTAGGGAGGCAGTACGTGACGGGTGTCGGAATGGGTCCCCAAAGTCTTTGTGCGAAGCCGTAGTGACTGGAGAGGTTTTGCCTCGTACACAAGCAACCAGGCAAGCTTCGGGCGTGTCGGCGATAAAGGAAACGAGAGGGGTGAAACAATAGCGAAGGTTTCCGAGGGGATCCGGCATCGTGCATCCGTGTCTCATTGCATCCTTGAGCGGCTGAAGGATGATGTCTAGGCAATGATGGTAGAGACGAGCGTTGAGGACCGAGCATATTCTGGTTGACTCTTCGATAAACTCTGGGATTGGTAACAGCGCGAGGAGAAGAAAAGCATGTGCAGACGCCTTGTTCCTCGTGTGCATTTTGATGTTCGCGATGCTCAGCAGCAAGGGATGCGCAGCTTTTCCTCCAGAGACATTCGTGATATTGGTTTTGTCTGATGACAAGATGACACCACAGAGCGTCCCACCGATGGGTATCTTTTCCTGTGATAAACGGTCAGTTTACAAGAATTGTCAGGATCCGCGCCCAATGTTTACCTGTAGTTCCCAAGCGCCGTCGCTGCTCATCCATTCGGTATAGATCCTGACATCACGCTCCGCAGAGGTAAACTGCCGGTAAGGTGCGAACTCCATCTTGTCTGCAAAGAGTGGGTGGTTGAAAAGTAGCTTGACACAGTCCAGAGCGTCGCGATAGTACAAGCACACCGGGTCTTTCGTTTCATGATCAAGAGAGAGTGTTCTATAAGACCAGCGCGGTCCTGATGGTAGCGATTCGATACGCGAACGCAAATCCCGGGCTGTGTGGAATGAGAGGGGCAAGTCCTTCGTCTAACGGATTGTAAGCAGCGCACACCAGCTAAATATTGAATCCACGTACCACGTCCATTGACAAGCAATCGTCAATGAGTGCCATACTAAGCCTTGATTTTGAAAGGAAATCCGCCTCCATCCAGTCCTTCGAGGACGCGAATGGATAGTAGGGATTAGAACGTCGTCGTTCCGAGTACTGGTCCTTATCGAACCAAGAGAGGAAAGTGTCGCCGGTACCGTATGTAGCTGATGCGCCCCCAAAGTAATCCGTAACCCATAAATGTGGATGCCGTTCTTCTGGAAACGGTGGAGCGTCGTCGATCTCAACATCAGCCTCATCGGCCACAAAGCCAGCTAGTGGCTCGTCTGGGAGATCGAAGTTTGGGAGACCGGGGGAAGGTGAACGCATGGGGGAGTCGACAGCATGGGTTTGGCGGACATCGCATGGAGCATCATTGGCAGGCAGGTGCGGGACTTCGAGGGCAAATGCATAGTTGTTGTCGTGACAAGGGCAGAGGGGCTGTGAAAGGTGAAATTTGACACCTCGTTCACTAGAAAAGTGCTTTAGACACCTAGGACAGTTAGGCATGCTGAAAAACGAAAAACGAGGAGAATGGCACGCACCGATTTTGACCAACAGCGTTTGTAATGTGATCATCTACTACGCGGCCGTGAGATTCCTAAGTACTCCGCCGCTTCTACTTTCCTTCTTCATTCACATCCATCCTTTCAACAACGACTTCAATGGCCAACTCTCAATTCCTTCCTGCCTCAGAATCGTCACTGACGGACCTAGAAACCGAACCGTCCTCTGAGAGTGGTATTCCACAAGCCACTCATTCCGAACTTTCCGCCTTAAGCGTCGTTCCCGAGACGCCCCATGCCAACTCTCCGCATTCCTTTCCTTACCCAGATCCCATCCCACAGTCGCGTCCTTGGATGCCGCTCACACAACCGCGTCGAGTTGTACCCCAGGCTACTTCTCACATTGGCACTCCCAGCGCAGTTGGTGCCATCCAAAAATCAAATGTGCTGTCGAGATTCGTAACGCCCGCACCCATCAAAGGATCGTCGTTTGTGCCCCGAGATCTTGCAAAAATTTCATGGATCACGGTAGGTGTTTCTGCCCATTCTCTACAAATCCAACGCTCAAGCATCAAGAAGCCTGGGGACCACGCTGATCAGGCAGAGTCAGATTTTGACGAAAAAGATGCTCAGTTAGTACTCGAGGCTGCACGAGCACGTCGTGCTGTCTGCCGCCTTGAGCAGGAACTTGCTGAGGCTCGGTGTGCCGAAAGCATGACCCTCGTCAAATTGTACAAGTATCGGGCGGAGGATGCAAGAAAACGACATGATTATGCTGAATTTGATCTAGGTCTTGCTCGAGACTTAGTGACCAGCAACCCTAATGCATCTGACTTGTCGATCGTGCGTAGGCCAAATGCAAAGCGTCTCCGCTTGTCCAGCCCGGGAGAAAATCTACATAGCGGTAAGTATCCAGTAAGTATCCTTTTTTTCGTGCTCTGTCTCATCGGTGGTACAGCACCTCTCTAGCTATGTTATCCGGCTCCTTCGAGTGTTGTGGATTATCATGATGTAGCCTATTTGCGTCAATGTCACTATGTTCTATCCGTGAGCGTTGTCCGTTCTGTGCTATCTAGCAGATATGAGTCCTACGAGCATTGTCACGACCGTAGCTAGTTGTAGACAGTATACTTCTGCATTACTGTATTTCGTGTGCACTCTGTCACATATGTGACTTGTCTAATTGCTGGTCTGTGAGACTGTGACATGACGTCCCCTTGATGAGCTGAGGACTTGTGACCCTGAGAGGCTTGTATATCCATGTATGCCAAACTCTGTGTCGCTACGAGATCCGTCGACGATTAAGCTGCCGCGACACTGTGTGACTGCCAGTCAGTGATGTAATGTAGTCTACTGTGATGTAATATAACCTTGCTGTGTTGAGTAACCCGGACCCTGTGTGGCTGTGATCTACTGTGTAAAATGCTGTCACGATCTAAGCGGCTGTGTAACTGTTACAAAATCTGGTTTTGCTGATGGGTGAGCTTGACCCAGACGTCTAGGGATAGACGATACATACGGTCCCCGGTTTGCGTGATTACCGTACGTCACGTCGTTCATACAACATGTACAGTTGTAGTGCTGGCTAGCTAGGCTATAGAATGCCGAACCTCTGGTTAAAAAAAAATCGACTCTCCCATTCAAAACCTTCGCAGGACGTAGTATACTTAATACTGTGTTCTTCTGTACCTCCATCTTCCAATCGCATTCAGCCCTCTGTGTTACCATTGGTCTATTAGACTGACAGGACAAGGCAACTGCACATCCTCCAATCGCAATCGTTCCATTTCTAAGTGAAGTCATCCGGTAGCCTCCGGACCGTAACTTAGTACATGGAAAAAGCGAATCTGTCATCATTACATCCTTATCCGGAACCCTCTTCGAGACCCCGACGACTTCCCCCTATGTCGTCAGACTTCCCCGGTCTCTCGGAGCTCCAACAAGCACTCCCTCCGATGCCTCCGCCGAGTCCATCTTCCTGGAATCTCGGACTTCCATCGAGACCGCCGACTGCAGCCTCCTTCACCGCGACCCCCCAGAATGTCCCTACCCCTTCTGCTCATATGACGACTACCCAACGGCAGTACATGCAGAAACAATTCTTGGAAAATTACAACGCGTGGAGGACGGCTTACCAATACAACCCTGCTTCTGCGGGAGCGCCACCTGAACCTCCGTCCGATCTCAATTGGATGACCTCTTCCGGACGCCCCAGAGACCATTCATCACCCTTCTCCCCATCCTCTATTTTGTCGAAAACTTCACTATTTCGACCAAAAGCAAGAAAGCCTCTCCCTTCGAGACCGACCGACAATATCCAGGTTCAGTTACCCGACACCGACTTCCCCATGCGTCCCCCATCACGCATTTCTCAAGGCCCACCCCCATCGCAAGCTTATCGGATCCAATCCTTCCCACAAGTAGGTGGTCAAGGTGGACAGAGGATGAAGTTGCTAGTAGTGAAACCTGAGATGTACGACAGGAACAAGGCAAAATACGTACAATGGTTGCGGCAAATCTCGCTGTATTTGCTCGGCTTCGGCGCAAGTCTCTCTGACGCCGAGAAAATATTAATTGTACTCGGATTTATGAGGGGAGACAACGCTGCAGGACGCTTCGCAGACCTGTACGTAGAAACAAACAAATACCAGCTTGACACGAGGAAGTTCAACGACTTCTGCGATGAAATCAATACTGTGTTCAAACCGGTCATGCTCAGATGCCAAGCCGAAGAGAAGCTGATGGAGTTACGTCAAGGCCAAAACAAGACGGTCGAAGACTTCTTCGTCAAAATGAGGACGCTGATCTCCGAAGCGGAGTATAGTGTCCAATACAACTGGCGACACCTTGTGCAGATAGTACGCTGAGGAGTCCGAAACGAAATCGTGGAATTCGTCGAAAGACAGAATTCCCACCTCCTCGACTCTGATGCACACAACACGTTCGGTGAATGGGAAAAGGCGCTGATCAAAGCAGATCAGATCTTGCAAGAGATCCACATGCGCAAAAAGGCATCCCAGAACCGATACGTGCAAGGACCTTGCCAACCATGGCAAAACAAATCGGCAGATGCCGGGAAATCAAGTACCCCTGCCACCACATCCTCATCCGCTTCCGTCACCTCCGCTCCACACCCAAACGCCACAGGAACGTTTGGAGGACAAGGCGCCCCAATGGATATCGGCAAACTTCGTGCCGAAGGAAAATGTTTCAAATGCCAGAAACCCTGGCCCTGCAAGGAACACTTCAAACCCCGACAGATAAGGGTTATGGAGTTTAGAGGAGAAAAGCTGGAGTGGAAAACGGGCGAAGAGTTAGCCCAAAAAATAGCCGAAGTGGAAGCCAAGGGTTTTCCAAAAGAACAGTAGATAGGTCGACTACTGTTCCTTCTAAGTCATTATCGTCACATAATAAATATTCAATTCTTTCAAACAATGATGGCGAGACCAATAAGTCACAAGAAACAGCTGCAGAGCGCCGTGTTGTGACTAAAAAGGAAAGAAAAATAAAATTACCAAAAGTCATCAAAGTAAGAACGATGACAACAAATCCGTCCACAATTCAACAAAAACGGATGGATGTAAGACGAATGTACCCAAGTCTCTCGGTGGAAGAAATCGAGAAATTATTACCTTCTGAACAAAAAGAGCACGAGTGTGTGGCTGCTGTGCACCCGCTCGAAGAGCCAATTGTTCCAAAGAAGATCACGATCCTTCAACGGGAATCGAAACTGATCAAAGAAACCAACAAAAGAAGTTGGATAAGTACGGTCGATCCCTGGTCCGTTGAATGGATCAAGAAAATGGCAGATCATACCGATGAGGAAAGAACCCTCAAACATCTAAAAAGTTTCGTGCACAAACAAAGATTACCTGAAGTAGTGCCGGAACTAATCCATCAAATAAGATCAATGAGTTCTGTAGAAGCTCATTTGATAATTCGCGATCTACAAAAGAAACCCCGATTTGTAAGCCGCAAACGATCAAAAGATTCATTAGAAACACGGGTAACCATTGTAAAGCCTGATGGATCCAAAATAGATACAGTGGCACTAGTAGATTTGGGATGTAGTGGATCAACAATCGATGAACGATTCGCTCGCGAACATAAATTGATGGTATATGATCTACCAAAACCAATGCCCGTCTATAATGCAGACAGCACTCTAAACCAAGGAGGGTCTATTAAGGAGTTCGCTACACTAGAACTGCATATTGATGATCATCGCAAACGACTAGCTCTAGCGATGACGCGTCTAAGTACTCATGCCGTCTTTCTCAGACATGATTGGCTGCGAACCCATAACCCTCAGATCGATTGGAAAACCAGTGAAATAAAACTCACCTGCCAACTTGACCATATTCCCGAATTCATCTTGGAAGAAGAGTCCGATGATCAGAACCAAGGCAATGAAGACGAGGAGAGAATATTCCAGGTCGACACGGAAAGCTATATCCGAACCTTGTCAACCGATCTGGACATCGAAGCCAAGAAGGCAAAATACGAACGAACTTTCGAAAACGTAGTCCCAGAACATTACCACGACTACAAAGATGTGTTCGAAAAAGAAACCTTCGATGAACTCCCGCCATGTAGACCTTGGGATCACGTAATCGAACTTCTACCTGGAAATCACACAATCAATTGTAAGACGTACAATCTGACGTTAAGCGAGCAAAAGGAGCTCGAAGATTTCTTAGATGAAAACCTTAAAACCGGAAGAATCCGACCCTCCAAATCTCCGTTCGCCTCCCCCTTCTTCTTCATCAAAAAGAAGGACGGAAAACTCCGACCCGTACAAGATTACCGGAAATTAAACACTATCACAGTAAAAAACCGGTACCCCTTACCCCTTATATCCAAATTAATAGACAAGCTAAAAAATGCGAAATACTATACTAAGCTTGATATTCGATGGGGTTACAATAATGTATGAATGGCAGAAGGAGATGAATGGAAAGTGGCATTCCGTACAAATAAGGGTTTATTTGAACCATTAGTCATGTTCTTTGGACTCACAAATTCGCCGGCAACGTTCCAAACAATGATGAACCACCTATTCCGTGACCTGATTAGTCAAGGAAAGGTTGTAGTTTACATGGACGACATCATGAAATTCACGGCGACTCTAAAAGAACACAGGGATATTGTTTGCAAAGTATTACAAATACTGCGTGATAATAAGTTATCCCTGAAACACACCAAATGCGAGTTCGAACAAACCGAAACCGAATACCTTGGACTCATAGTAGGTCACCAGACGATCAAAATGGATCCCGCCAAAGTAAAAGGAATAACCGAGTGGCCAACACCCACCACTCACAAACAACTTCGCGGATTCCTAGGTTTTCTCAACTTCTACCGACGATTTGTCCAAGATTTTGCCAAAATTGCTCGACCCCTAAACGCTCTCACGTCCGAAAAGAAAGAATGGATTTGGACTACTGACTGCCAACAGGCGTTCGAACAATTAAAAAACACCATCACTTCCGCTCCCGCCTTAGCCATGCCTACTGAAGAAGATCCATTCCACATGGAAACTGATGGATCCGGAATTGGCATTGGCGCAATCCTCACCCAAAAACAGAATGATCAATGGCACCCTATCGCCTATATCTCCCGATCGCTGTGTGATGCCGAAAGGAACTATCATGCAGCAGATCTCGAGATGGCGGCGGTAGTTTTCGCTCTCAAGGAATGGCGTCAGTACTTACTCGATGCCGCTCAACCATTCGAGGTCCTCACCAACCACAAAAACCTCGAATTCTTTAAGAAACCCCAGGACCTATCTTGTCAACAAGCGAGATGGCATCAACTACTCCAAGAATACCATTTCACTATGGTACATCGTCCTGGTAAGGGAAATCCGGCAGACCCTCTGTCCTGGAGACCAGACTTTGAAAAGGGGGTAGACAATGATAACAAAGGTCAAATACTCCTATCAGATAATCTTTTTGCATCAAAAGCGGTGATCGAAGGAGCTGCTGTGCGCTCCATCGGACCAAATCAACAAGAGCACGTTGAGTGTGAGGCTGCTGCGCACCCATTTAGCAAAGAGCCCGTTGAATTAATAGTTGCAAAAATACAACACCTAAAAGAAAAGTTTGCGATTAAAGGTTTAGACAAAAAAGAAACGCATTGGTCACAAAAAGACGGAATTACGTACTGGAAAGATCTTCTTTATATTCCAAAATCCAATCAATTAAGAGAGAAGATCATCATCCAAAATCACGATCACCCCTTAGCAGGACATCCAGGAACCCGTCGAACGCGTGACCTTATCATGCAAAAATACTATTGGCCCACCGTCACTAAAGATGTAAAACGATACATCAAAGGCTGTGACAAATGCCAAAAGACCAAACCAATTACGCAAACTCATCGAACTCCGCTCCACCCAAATGAAATTCCACAAGCACCCTGGGAAATCATTTCTGTGGATATCATCGGACCTTTACCCAAGTCACAAGGAAAGAATGCCGTACTCACGGTTGTAGATCGATTTTTCAAAATGATACATCTTTTCCCTATCTCCACCGACATCACATCAAAAGGAGTTGCCACAATCTTCCGTGACAATATATTCAAACTCCACAGCACTCCCCAAAAGGTGATATCAGATAGAGGTCCCCAATTCGTCTCATCATTCATGACGGACCTCTATGCAATGTTGAAAATTGAAGCCAACCCCTCTACCGCATTCCACCCCCAAACAGACGGACAAACTGAGCGATACAACGCCACAGTCGAACAGTATTTACGTCTATACACAAACCATCTCCAAACAGATTGGACCGACTGGTTAGCCCTAGCAGAATTTACCCACAATCAGAACGTCACTGCCACTATGGGTTATTCTCCATTCATGTTGAATTACGGGCAACAACCAATCATAAGACAAGAAAATCGGAAAACGATCCAAAATGAATCAGCCGAAACCTTCATTGATGCAATGAAAAGAACCATCGAACAAGCCAAACACGCTCTAGAACACACTTCAGAAGATATGAAGAAGTTCTACGACCGCAAGGCAAGATCTCCGATCGAGTACAAAAAAGGAGATATGGTTCTACTAGAAGGCACAAATATCAGATCGGATCGACCTTCGAAGAAACTCGGAGATAAAAGATACGGTCCCTTTAAGGTGATAGAAAAAGTCGGCACAGCAGCATACAAGCTCAAGCTCGACTCAAAATGGCGTGGGATTCACCCTGTTTTCCACGAATGTCTCCTTCACCCTTATCACAAAGGAGAATTCCCAAGCCAGCAAAAAGAACCACCACCGCCACCAGACCTTATCCATGGAGTGGAAGAACAAGAAGTCGAAGAAATTATCGCTTCTCGAGAAAAACGAAACTGCATCGAGTACCTTGTCCAATGGAAAGGATTCCCTTCAGAAGAAAATGAATGGATCCCTTATTCCAAACTCGAACATGCCACAGAAGCTGTCAAAGACTTCCACCGTTCTCACCCCACCGCTCCACGACCACAACAAAAACTCCAACTTCGAGAAATATATAATCCTGATCAACTCGATTCATCTTGTACCTGTCCAATTTGCAAAGGCATTCCCCTTCGGGGGGCCATCAGGAATTTCACAACTTCCTTATTTGTACTTTCCGCGCTTTTCCTGAGTCGCGACTCGCTAAAAAGCGTGTAAGGTGAATAAGCATGAATCAGTGCCTTTCACAATAAGCACAACAAGGGGATCAAGCACAACAAGGGTATAAAGCATGAAAAGGTTGAAGATTATATTATTATAATAAGTAGTTAGTACTACTAGTATTGGCATGCGAGAACCCTAACTCGCAATTTCAAACATATGATGGTCTGCATATTTATTTACATAGAAAGCCCGAAACGCGTCATAGGAGTGGTGTGGCTTCATGCTGCGGGGAATGGGTTGAGCACCGTAGATGGGTATAAGGTGTGCAGCACGATATATCCTGTTGATATGTATTACTTCGATATCAGGTGTGTTGTTGGCGAGGTAACTGGGCTGGACCATCCACATCCCTGTTTCATCGTCGGGGGAGTCGCCAATCTTTTCGAACGAGCGGATGACAACACAAGGGTAGGAGACTCCTCGGTAGGTAAATGAAAAAAAGCCAAGGACGCGCGCAATATTGAAATTATGCATTCCAGATGGCGACACATCAGCAAACCTACATTTTTTCTGAGTTATCAAAATAAATGACCTGTCTGAGTTGGCTGACATGACTGACAGCATGCTATCAGTGCTATCATTCATAAGTAATTCATCACTATCAGGATTCTCAGAGCTATCAGCATATCAGCTTGTCAGTTAACTAGTGATATCAGTCCAGTCAGTCCAGTCAGTCAGTCAATTGATCATCTTGTCAGTCTTGTCAGACTTGTCATTCCATCAGTCAGTCAGTCAACCAGTCAGTCAGTCATGTCAATCTATCAGTCAGTCAGGTTGTCAGTCAATCAGCCAATTCAGTCTATCAGGCCATCAGCTGACCAGTAAGTCATTTCTGTCAGTCACATCAGTTGGTCAGTTGGTCAGTCTGTTAGGTCTGTCAGGTTTGTCAATTTGTCAGCTAGATAGTTGGTTAGTCAACCAGTCCATTCAATATATCAGCCTATCAGCTTGTCAGTAAATCAGTTTAGTCAGTTCAGTCAATCTTTCATTGGTTAATCCATTCAGGCCTGTCAGTCTTGTCATTCGTAATATTATACGTTTTTCTGAGTTATCAAAATCAATGACCTTTCTGACTTGTCTGGCCTGACTGACAGCATGTTATCAGTGCTATCATTCATAAGTAATTCATTGCTATCGGCATTCTCAGGGCTATCAGCATATTAGCATGTCAATTCACCAGTGATATCAGTCCCATCAGTTCACCCAGTAAGTCAATTGATCATCTTGTCAGTCCTGTCAGTCCTGTCATCCCATCAGTCAGTCAGTCAACCAGTCAGTCAGTCGCCGAGTCTATCGTCCAGTCGGGTGCAGGTCAGCCTGTCGTTCGACCCTATCGAGGCCATCGGCTAATAAGTTAGTCGGTTTGTCGATCCTGTCGATTTAGTCGGTTAATTGATCAGTCGGGTTTTTGTCGGGTTTGTGATTTGTCGTGGAGGTAGTTGGTTAGTCAACCAGTCCATTCAATATATCAGCCTATCAGCTTGTCAGTAAATCAGTTCAGTCAGTTCAGTCAATCTATCATTGATTTGTCCATTCAGGCCTGTCAGTCTTGTCATTTATCTAAATCACCCAGAAAAAATGTAGGTTTGCTGATGCAAGGTTAACTGGTTGTTGGAATTCTCTGGGGTAATGACGATGCAGTCTTTCCGTGGACCTTCACCTCTCCACATTGGTGCGGAGCGAATGAATTCAGTTTGCATTCCTCCGATACCACTGAGATCACTGGGTGCATAGAACCTTGAGGACGCCGAGTTGAACGTCGAAATGCGCCCATCATAACGAGGACATGCAGAAAGTGGAATATGTGAACGATCCCTGGGATCATTGGGATAGATCTGATCAAAAAGGAAGCGACGTGTGAGATCAACAAGGTTGCAGATAGACAGTTCCTCGGCGAGTGCAGAAAGAGTTCGCGCACGTTTGCGCTCTACAGACCAGTATCGAGAGTGAGCACAAGCAAGGAAAATTGTTAGCAAGTGTCTTACGAGGGGTTAATGCGAGCCGGACTTGAACTGACAGGTCAGTAGGATGGTCGTCTGCCATAGTTAATTCATTATCGGCTTGTTCACTTGCCCATGGCAGTTGTTCATCATCATCCGCATTTGAGTTCTCGCCATCAGCAACGTGGCCAATATCATTCCCGATGGAAACAGCTGTGCATAGGTGAGTAAATTAGCCACATCGAAAAAGAAAGTGGTATTACCAAGTGAAGCGATCGTTGCAGCAAGACATGGTTTGTCCAACATTCCCCGGTCTGTAAAATCGACACGGCATGCAGCCAATTTGTCGAGCCGCTGGTTGGTGAGGAGCATCTGACCAAGAGCGTGGTATTTGCTTGATTGCCGATAGGGTTCCTTGACTGCTTTAATGTGTTTGCATTCCGTTATGGATGAGCACAGACCATTAGGTGCGCCGAAGAGACAAATAAGAGATGGGTAATGTTTTGCGGAATGTTGTCGGGGGAGTGAGAAAGAAGTGACGACTGGGTCGTCACCAATGCTGAACACCTTGCGATATCTGTGAAAACGATCCAAGGCTTCTTCTATTTCGTGCAGCACTGGCTCACTGATGACATAGCGACGGACAAGATGACAGAATTCCAGGAACGCACGAAACGTGCACACGATCCCACTTGGCACATAATTTTCGATGGCAGCAATATAAACCTAGCACATAATGAGTCAAGCACACTCGGAGGTGGACAATATCATTACCTTCATCAACGCCTTTGAATCATTGCCGGTCCATTGCTTAAAACCTCAGCCCTGAGGGAAACGGCGTAGTCCTGCGAATGGTGCCACCACGGCAATCCTCCGATCAATGTCATCTATGATGTGATCGGCCTCTCGCTTGGAGTGTTGTGCATAGATGTATGCGGTCACCCAGTCTACGAGGTGGTCTTTAAAGACCCCTTTGATAAGTTGGTGTAAAATATCAGGTGCAATTAATTGGTGGATATCAGCGCGGGGAAAATCGTTTGTAAATGGCTGCATGACGTGCACCTCAGACACGATAAGAAAAATATATACAGAAATAACTCACCACTAGGTCACCGACAATACCATACTCGTCCCACATAAGCGTTGTCGAAGTCTCTTGAAAGAGTGCTTCAATGAAAGCTCGGTCGCGAACAAGCGCATCTTCGTCAAGGTTATCTCTCCGTGCCTGACATCTGGTGAATCAAGCTGAGTGTGAAGCAAGGCGAACGGGTATGCAGTCTGCCTACCTTGCGCACCATCCGCGTACAATACAAGCAAGAAGTACTTGCTCCTCGTAATCGGCAATATATGGGCCCAGACCATATGTATATCACGTGTCGAAAGTGGCCATCACCGAACTTCACAACTTCAGGCCTCATCATTCCCAGTTTGAGGCTATTCAGGATGGCAGCGAGAGAGTTGTGGAATAGTTGCCGCCAGAACTTGCGAAACTCGCCGTCTGACATTTTTTCCTTTTCGGCTAGATCCCGAGAAAGGAGCTAAGTATTAACATTGAACTGAAATGTAAAACTTACTTTGAGGTATTGCGAGAAAGCCAATCAGAACGAGAGCATCTCGGTGAGCACGCCGAATGTTGTTGCGTACGTTTCCGATTGAGAGGTATAAAGGATAGTACGAGTTGTTCCCTGTCCCCACTGACACGGTCGTTTTGTCGCTGCCCAAGATAATGGGCACAAATATGGCCCCAGTTGTCGTCTCGTCACCTGCAATGATATCCTTGATGTGTATAAGAGGAATGACTTGCAGGCACAGGAGAGCCACTCACCGCTTGCTCCCAGGCCCAATCACCCGACATGAAGTCCTTGAACTGCCGGGTCCGCTCGTCAGTTGAATATTCCCTGAATGGAATAAGGTCCATTTCATCGGCAAAGCTGGGATTACCCAGAATTCTATGGACGACCTGCCATGGATCCCGGAACCATACATCATATTGGGTCTGCATCCAGGCTGGCGGATTGACTGGTGGCACGTCACCGGTGTAACTGGCAGTGAAACTTTGCCATTTAACGTCACCAAGAATCGTTGCATCAATAGTCTTGTACATTCGGCGGTGGTTGGAAAATGGTGGTGTGGCCTCGTAAGGGAGCAAAGTGCTTGCCCACAAGTCCAGGAGGACGTCGATCTTGGGACCAGACAGCTGCACTCATGTGAAGAGGAATTCGGCCGTTTCAAACTGGATCTGGTTCCCATATGGATACCAGTCAGTCTTGTCTTTGGCACGTGCGATAGGCTGTTCACCGGCTGGTAGGAATTCGCCATGCTCGTTACATGGTTGGGCTTTGTCCATGTCAATGGTGATTTCTTTGGATGTATACTGGCACTCACCATCTAATTTGGGATGGTATTGCCTATATAACTTGTCGCCAGGCCCAAAAAACTTGGTGTTGTCATGGGCATCCAACTCTTGACTGTCCAGGTGAGAAAAGTCTTCTGAGTCCCATCCATCGTCATAGATATCCCGAGGGGGCATGGAAGGTGTGGATGGGGACAACGGAGGTGTGCACGGACCCAACTGCGGACCCAACTCTGGATCCAACTCGGGCGTCACTGATCCCTGACGAGTTTGAAATGGACGAGGAGGGTGGCTAGAAACGGGATGCGCAGCATGGATGTGCTTGGTGCGGCCCCCAGTCGTCTTGAAGTAGCGTTGACACCCATTATGGTTACAAGGGTAGAGTTCAGTGTGCAGCTGGGTTTGCGTAGGGTCAGACATGGTAGTGAGAACAAAGGGTGACTGACCTAGAGCGAATATAACCTAGAGTGAATTGAGTGAATACGTTATGCGCGAGTTGTAAGGTTTTAAAATTTCCCTGACACTTGAGCACGTACCTTTCTTACCGTACTCCTCACTCCATCCCCAATTCCCCTGCATCTGAGTCCAACATGGCTTCGGAATCTAGTCCCGCGAGCAACACCGCTCCTCGTCACACCCGTGCTGGAAATGCGAATAAGCATCCTGCTGAGATACTTTTTTCAACAGGGACCGTGCAAAAAAGACGTACCAAGGCGGAAAAGGCGGCAGACGACCAACGCCTTAAGGAGGAGAAGACGGCCAAGGAAGAGGCTGCCAAAGCAGCCATAGCACACTTGGGAGCGATGGAAATGGCAGCCGAGGAGAAAGCCGCCAGTGAGGTACAGAGGGCGAGTAAAGTGAAGGCTCCTCGTCCTCCGCCGCATCCCAAAACACTCACTCGGAAAAAATGCGGTGGGAGTGAAGGGGGGGAAACGGAGGCAAAGGGCTCCAGTACGCCTGCCTTAAGTGTGAGTTGCCACGCTGCCAACATGCTGCCATCAGCGAGGCGATTGAGAGCTCTAAACTCACCTTTTTCGGACAGCTTCTCGGTCCCAGCACACCATCAAGTGATAAACCTGAGAATAAAATTACGGCGGTCAGAACCAACAAACCATTGGGTAACTTCAAGGAAGCGCTGCGGGATTGGAAGGCTAACGAGGTGAAGAAGTAGTATGGTAAGTAGACTCACGGTGTGACAGCAATTACATGTTGTACTGATCATGGGAACCGCAGGTGTGCAAAAAGAGTAAGTACTGTTCATGTTTTCACTCGCACAGCTAACACTATTCTTCTTCTTCCTATGCCTTGTTAACAACGGAATCATTTCTTTTATCGTTGGGCATGTTCTCGCTCACACACTCAACCTTATTCTTCTTGAACCTCGCCCTCAATGGCAGAACGAGCAAGAAATTGGCCCTCGGTGGCCAGATGAAGAGTTGGGCTGCCAACGTCACTGAATCCAGCAAGTCCGAGTCGACCAGTGGCTGTGATACCAGCCAAGTAAAGCATTGGGCCGTTGCCGTGGCTGCAAGCACTGCATCCAGCTGTCAGCAGAGTCGCGGGAAAAAAAAGGAGCCTACGCAGTCGGTTCCAACATTGGGTGTCACCAAACCTGCTCCTTCCCAAATGCCGCCGCTTGCCAATGACCTCGAACCCAACAACTTCATTCTGGATGAGATTTTCGCAGACAATGTGGACGAAATTGTGGAGAAGAACATGACTATCAATCAAACTAGCAATCAGACAGTTACTGTATGTCCTTTTCATAGGAAAGGTCACATCTGACTGTTCTACTACTAGGTTACTCTGGATGTCGACAGCGACTACAAGCAGGAACCACCAATTTCCCAGATTCGCAAGGTATCGAGGGGTATCAAGCGCAAGGTATCGGATCCCAGCATCATTTCAGATAGTGAACCCGACGAACAGCAAGAGTCCAATGTGCCAATCCCCATGACCATGGATGACACCATGGGGGCGGACGATGGAACATCGAGCTCCAATGGCCATCGTTCTACATTATCGGTACACCACATTGCCCATGTATTCGCTTGATTTAACTGACAACCTCATCTGTACTAGACATCAGTTGGAATCGAGCTTCTCGAACTCCCCCCATCGAAGAAAGTCAAACAGGAGAAACAGTCCACGATGCACTCGGTCAAAGACGAAACCTCCACCACCACCACCATGCCCCCTCCCGTGGCTTCCTCACACTCTTCCGGTACCACTGAAGCAACTGGAGATACCAAGGAACGCACACGTGATTCAGAAGGATATATACAGTACATAATTGATGTCGTCAAGAAACGTGGTGACTACAACAACAAAGACCTCCCCGTCGCTGCAGACTCCTGCTGGTCCCGTTCTTTCATCCCAACGGCTAGGGAATAGCACGGGTATACCCCTGGGTGTCCGGAGGTGTACCCGTACCTGTACCCGGCAAAAACCCATACCTGCACAACGGGTACGGGTTTTCGGTCGGGTATGTGTATGGCATACCCATACCCGCACCCGTCACGGGTTTACCTGCAGGTGCTGGCGCAACGTCATCGTGTGGTGTCGTCGTGCACTGGTGATGGTGCAACAACAATGTGACGTGTCACATTAGCACGCCATCATCATTGTGTTTGTTGCAGGCACGAGGCACAGGCCATAATGTCAATATAGTGCATAATTTGACTGTGATTAGAGTTAACTGGTGATGCAATATTTACTCTAACTACCATCAGCCACCATAGTGCATTACCATAATGCAACACAATGCAACACTGTACGCTTAGAGTGTGATTATGTAATCCCCTTCAGAGCGGTGACCAAAAGCAGCCACTACTCCCACAACATATCCCAATTGGGAACATTATGTTTTTATGTTTTCCCCCTTGCTCTAGCAGTACATCCCCTAGCTTTAGGGGTGTGTTGATAGGGTATAATAGTATTAAACAGTATTTAGGAACATTTCTGACCGCTTGAATTGTAATATCAATGTAGATAGACAGATATGTGGGAAAATACAGGAACCAAAAAAAGCGTTCGCATTTTTTACTAGCTAGCTATAGGGCTTGGGGGAAATGGTCCCCAGATAGTATATATGTATAGGAATCATGTACCAGCAGCTTGCTGTGTGGGGATCTGTCCCTGTGATGTTATAGGTATATAGTCCTCCTACCCCTGAATTGCAAAAAAGCAGTTCGCATTTTTGATTGGCTAGGTAGACATACATTGAGAATTGGTTTCCATATACCCCATATATGTATCTACAAGATATCAGCAGCTTGGATCCAAGGGAGCTTTCCCTGGAATGCAGGATCAGATACACAGTACACCCCTATATGCTCTGAAGCGGCCATACCCATGCTCCATGCTTCAGGGCAACTATCTAGAGACCTGGAATACATACTGTACACTACATTACCAAGTTTGCGAAAGGCTAGCCTCGGGAATGAGAGTGGGAGAACCCCAATGACATTAGAAAAAGCGTGAGAAATTGAACTGTAGTGTAGGAGATTTATTAAAACATACCAGAAACACAACAATGTAGCACTTGGACTGTGCTAGGAATGGAGAGGGATATATCTTTAGTCATCTCAAACTATTCTACCTACTGTTCCTGATACATAATCCCTACCATTCTGTGATACCTGAGAAAATCTCTAATTGATCACTAAGTATACTAAGTACTCAACTGAATAGACTATCAATATTGAATACAATTTTCGCTTTTTCATGCATTTGGACACCACATAATGCTAGGCACAGTAGCTAGAATAGTTTTGGATGACTCAAGATATACACCCCTTCATTCCTAGCACAGTCCAAGTGCTACATTGTTGTGTTCCTGGTATGTTTTTATCAATCTCCTACACTACAGTTCAATTTCTCACGCTTTTTCTAATGTCATTGGGGTTCTCCCACTCTCATTCCCGAGGCTAGCCTTTCACAAACTTGGTAATGTAGTGTACAGTATGTGTTCTAGGACTCTAGATAGTTGCCCTGAAGCATGGAGCATGGGTATGGCCACTTCAGAGCATATAGGGGTGTACTGTGTATCTGATCCTGCATTCTAGGGGAAGTTCCCTTGGATCCAAGCTGCTGATATCTTGTAGATACATATATGGGGTATATGGACACCAATTCTCAGTGTATGTCTACCTAGCCAATCAAAAATGCGAACCGCTTTTTTGCAATTCAGGGGTAGGAGGACTATAGACCTATAACATCACAGGGACAGATCCCCACACAGCAAGCTGCTGGTACATGATTCCTATACATATATACTATCTGGTGACCATTTCCCCCAAGCCCTATACCCAGGTAGTAAAAAATGCGAACACTTTTTTTGGTTTCTGTATTTTCCCACATACCCATCTATCTACATATCAATATCACCATTTAAGCGGCCATAAATGTTCCTAAATACTGTCTAATACTATTATACCCTATTAGCACACCCCTAAGACCAGGGGATGTACTGCTAGAGCAAAGGGGACAACATAAAAACATAATGTTCCCAATTGGGATATGTTGTGGGAGTAGTGGCTGCTTTTGGTCACCGCTCTGAAGGGGATTATGTAATCACACTCTAAGCGTACAGTGCATCATGATACACTACAGGATTACACTATAGTAGTGCAATGTAATGCTTATGTTACTGTTTAGGCATGGGGAGTTAGAGTAAATATTGCATCATCAATTCATGGCAGCTAGAGTGGATTGTGCATCATCCTGCCAGGATGTGGTGGCTTAGGATCAAGCTACCTAAGGTGCTCAACAAGCAAACTGGACGGTCATCGTCGGCCCCATTCCAATTCTCATCGGCCAATTGGCACAGGGATACCATGGCGTACAAGGAGTCGATTTGCAAGCGGGGGGGTCCCTTTGTGCGCGCCATATTTGCAGCCGCAAATGCTGACAAGGTGGCACAAGGAAGCGGCGAGGAACTCAACGGGCCAACTGATATCAACCCGCGCTCCCTCCTTTGTAAGAAATAAATTTATCATCTACCGTTTTACTGATTTGTTCTATAGAATGTCAATGGTCGTGTTCCTATACTAGAAGCTACCTGACAAATTCTCTGCCCTATGTTACATCCGGCTCGCTGTTCCCTTCTAGATTTTTACTGCATTTTCGATCAACTGTCGTGTTACTGGACTGTGTCACATGGTGATGAAGGTAGCAAAGATGTTCGTTTCCCCTCTCCTCTTAATCAGCATCCATTCGTTCTATCTGGCGGTGTCCTTTTTTTGGTCACACACTTAATATGCTTTTTCTACTTGTATGCACTGGCGAGGTAGTAATAGTATGAGTTTCGCCTTTTCTTCCTTTTTCGGGCCTCGTCGTGTCCAGGAAAAGTACAGAAACCCCACAGAAAAAGAGTGAATTAAGGAGAACAAGAGAATGAGTGGGCTTATTTCATGCTTTTCTTCCTTGACGGAAGTTGTCCTTTTGTTATGCTTAATCGTGCGAAAAAGGTGGAAAAGTATGACTAAGGATGACAAAGGAAGTTGTGAAATTCCTGATGTCCATCCGTAACCACATCCGTTCTTAAAAGCCCCGAATTCTATGAATTCCGTGCCTTCATTAATAATCAGATACTCTCCAATGGAACGTCGAGTGTAAAAAGGGGGTAATGTAAAGAATCTTTCACTTTTCACATCTTCACATATCACTATCTCTCCCTTGTATTATATCACACATCACATATTCTATAAACTTCTACACAGTTCCATATCACTTGGTCTGTGCGCAGACTAAGAACGTATATAAGTAGTACTCTCTGTGTAGTTAAATCCTCAGAATTGATATACTTTTTCCCTCCGTTCGCAACTGCTCACTTTGAGTAGCCGTTTGTGTTGAATCATAACACGTGGGCGATATTGACTGAATGATCCATTCGGTCTCGAACGCCTATCAACGCGATGATCACAAATTCTACACCTATGTCTGTATTATAAGCTGACAGAGTCATAGCGCATCCAAAACAGAGACATCCTCCGATAACTTGTTCGACACTCCTGCAGCTCCTGGATCGTGATCAGACTTTCTGCAGCGACCCTCCTGTATGCTACCACGATGCCGCGGCTCTGTGAGTAATAGCGCACCAAACGGTTGTCTCAGTCGGACGAGGACACGGAACGTGCGCGTTTTTTTGTTCGTCTCTGATAAAGACGACGGTGGCCGAAGAGATGTTGGATCTAGGGGGACGCAGGGCGGTGCGTCTACCAAATGGTAACCCAAAGCGGCCGTTCGTGGACGCGGAGCTGGTGAGGTATTGGAAGGACCAGGAACGAAGGTAGCTCACCTATCGTGGAAGATTGATCGTCGGCGTTCACCTCGGGTACACTCCCCACTCCCCAATTTGTCGACCGGGAAGAAAGTCGATCCATAGGTGAAGAATGCAAAAGAACATCGAGTGGGGGAGGTGCTGGTTCCTAGCCTGGTAGACGGCGAATAGTCAACCCGGCGTTTGTTCGTTGGCGCATGTCATCGCTTGAGGTCTCATAGAGGATTTCATCGGAGACGTGAGTCGAGACTTGGTCTGATCTGCAATAGCGTCACGTCGTTCATCGAGCGAGGCCGATACGGCTCTGAATGCATCTGGTTGTATTGAATAGGTTTGACAGAAGGATGGGTCCTCCACGGAGGGTTTATACCTCTCCTTCAGGACGCAACTTGGGGCAGAGAAGCCTCGACATCTCTCTCGGGTCGGTGGACACGGTACGCATCGACAAGCACCCCGCACACCAAATCCGTTAACGGTGTTCACTTGCTCGGAGCCAAGCACGGCACGAACTTGTTCGAGTATCATGTTGGTGCGACTCGGCTAAAATTTGACACGCTGCAGACTGAAGAGAGACTTGGCACCGTTTTCAACCTGTACGATTTTCTTGTGAGAAGACGCCCAACAACCAAGGGGAAATTGTTCGGATGCCAGGTATGCGCGCACGGCAGGGATCGTGACGCGGTTTTTGACGACAAAACCTGGAAGCGTCTTTGCATTTGCGAGGCAGATGTCGAGAACAAGGAGGATTTGTTCGTGCCGAAAAGGTGCCGACTGTCACTCCCGAGCATCGATTCGATCAACTCTTGGCCGTTGACTCTCCGACGCCAGCCTTATCCCGGTCAAACCTTCAGTCACTCGTTTGCGACGACAAGTTGTCCAATCAAGATCAGATTTCCTCCCTATACTCTGTTCGGCCTGTGCGAAGCATATTACTTTTCAACCGCTTGGACAATGGAAATTTCTCTCGACAGAACCGAGTCAGTGTCAATGACCGACCCTCTCATGTACCGCCAGTGAAATCCTATTGTCTCGTCTCTTTACATATTTCAATACTGGTCATCGATATGAGCGGACTCGTCCTTCCGGGAATGGACTACATATTGACACGTCCATGCACGCGCTTTGTCACGGACACCAGGCGCTCTCGTGAAAGCGGCCCGTTATTCGCCAAGCGACGCCCGTTTGGCCTTGTAGGTCTTATATCAAGTGGTAAGTCTGTTCGTCTCCTCTCCTCCGCTGCTTGGGTGTTCTGACAGGCGTCACTCTTTGGTTTTCTCCTTCGTTGGCCTGCAAAAGCTGATACACATGGGGCGATAACACCAAATCTGGTACTAGCAAGGTGCTCGTCACGATCCGACCGACTTCCACCATCATGGACAGCATAGCATCTTAGACTAGGCGATATGGAATCGACGAGACGGTGTCTTCCAGCGGTGGTGGTAATCATCAGGTGAACAGTAAAGACTTGGAAGTGTATGTCTAATATCTAATGCTACAGCCTTGCGAAATACATGTTGAAGAAAATGCGTGATGGTATGATGGATGATAGATAGCGTTGTGGATTCGGCAAATCTAAACTACCTCAGGACCTTCGAGAAGAGGGCCTTTCTCCGAGTCCAGGTTCATCTGCGCTGGAAGTTGGCGATGGTAATTCAGGTTCTGGACCTAGGAAAAATATAAAGCGGCGTTTTTACATAAGTCACATACACCTACCATGCGCGATAGGCGAGTTTGAAAGTTGCCTGTGTTTGCCTCCGCGTGCAACTTCCACAATGGGGTAGCTTCTGTGGAGGCTGCAGGTTGATTGTCGTTTCGAGAAGATGTCAACGCGTGGACCATCCACCTCTCAAGGATCGTGACGATGTTGAAACCTTCGTCGCTGCCTGCTGCTGGTATTGTTGCACAGGCATACGTATGAACGGAGATTGCCAGCACAATCGCGATGAATCCTATAGCAGGGACCAGTTCTTCGTAGTCCGGATCAAACAGTGCCCCTGCCCAGGAGCATCAGTGCACTGAACGATAATTGACAGATGACGTACAGAGTCCTCCGAGGAAACAGATGGCCGCATAATTTATCTGTGACGCGACGAGCGGGCGGAGTATAGCACGAAACATTCTGAGGGTTTGTGGGTCTGTCGTGTAGAATCTAAAGACAATGACAAGACATGTGTTGCCCGTTGCAATACTCCACAAAGCGAAGACCCGGAGGAGGATACCGGGCCCCGGTGATCTGACAGTGAGGCTGACAATCCATATGGCAATGGTATACGCGAGAGCAGTGCAGGAGAGAGATAGGAGAAGTCGTGGCCTGCGAGTCTGGGATGTGCTGTTGGTTAGAGTGTTTGTTTCCATGGTGGAGAGATGGAAGGTGGAAGGTGGAAGGTGAGATGGAGATGGAGCGTGACGGAAACGGCGACGAGGGGAAAATGGAAGAGCGGTTGACATACCCCTATTTCTCGAGCGATACTTGATGTGGGAAATATTTGTCATTTTCAGAAACAGACTGGCCCCACGATGGTAAGAGTGAAAGGTGATACGCAGAAAGCAAGGCATCATGCATCAATTGTTAACTAGTTCAAGGCGGCTTCAAGCTATTAGGGGGGTTGCAGCAGGTGGACTTGTACTTGAAGCGTGGACGTCGAGCATGAAGAAGGGCACGAACGCTTGGGTGCTACGATACCAAGGTTACAACACATCGAGCGTGCGTACATTGTCCAGAATGTCAGCCAGCGAGACGTCGTCCTGAAATCGTACCGTAATCAAGCAATCCGCCGCAACCCACTTATACTCCATCGCACGTCGACCTGTCTGTACCTGCTGAATTAACAATGCACCAAATGGCTGTCTCAGACGGGCAGCGAGCCGTCGTGCTCCCGTCTCTCGGTCCACCGGTTCTATTTCAACGGGAGAAGAGAGTGGTGGCGATCCAGGAGGCGGGGACGAATCGTCATCGATTTCTTCATAGTCTACCTCTTCATGAGAGATCTCTTCGTCCTCCGAGTTCACTGAGAGTTGTAGCACACCATCGTCCTCTACGAATGCTCCGCCACGGGTATCCTCGTGCTCCAGGAGTGTATCCAACCATGGATGGACGAGATACAGAGACCTCATCCGAGAAAGGTCATGCCTTGTCCTGACTTCCACCACCCCAAAAGGCGGCAGTATCCGCGCGATAAACACGACCTGAACGGGTTCGATATGCAGAAAAGGACGAAAGTTTGAAGGCGATGCATGGGAGTGTCATCCGACTCTCTGCGAACCGAGGTGTGAGCATCCCATTGAGACATTCATGTAACCTCAAGGCCACGTCGAGGTCGAATGAAGGAGTATGCGACCCAGTGACGGTACCCCCCATCTCAGAGTTCGGAATAGGTGCAGGGAGGTGTGACGTGGCTGGTCTGTTGTATACGGTGATACGAGCAGGCAAGCAACTGTTGAAGGGGCTGGATTCCCCTGTCCATGCGAGGATACTCGCATCTCCAGATCTCGTGAGAACATTCGCCAATAGACGCCCTAGAGAAGCCTCCCCTTCGCCGTATATTGCAGGTATCCCGATAGCTGAGAAAATGCCGAGCAATGAGTAGGCAGCATCTTCCACCCATGTCGTCCTCCGGGTCGAAGCGAGACACAATTTTTCACGAATGCAGCCTAAGCCTGGACAAAGTGTGATCAGCTGTCCCGCAGAAACCCCAGTGGCTTGGTCCATCTCCGAGATAATGTCTGGAGATTCTTTGTGGTTTGGCAAATCTAGATCTCGATAAAGAGTCCAATCCTCCGTGTAGAAACGGATGACCTTGGCAGCAATATATTCCTGAAGCGTCCAGGAACGTGTATTCCAGATACTCTCTGCGAGAGCGCCGCGTGGGGACGAAGAACGAACGCCACGGAGGAAGACGATCATCATGGCCGAACCCTGGTACCACTTGAACATCGCCACCAGGGCTTCCTGGAGAATGAAGTGATCCGACTTATCAATACAGCATGTATCGCTCCATGCCCAATTGAATCCAGTATCCCGGACGATCCTGCAAAATGTCTGTAGCTTGTCGTGGGTGGGTGACTCCTTCAGGTCATACACAGCTATATGGACCACCTGGTGGAACAGCGGTTCGTTGTCTTCCCATTTGTGCGAGAGCATGACATAGCCGAAGTACTCTCGCACTTCACGCTTGATCCGGACGTAGTCAATGCGTGTCGTCGTGGATGACACAAGCTCTTTGAAGATTGGCAAGGATTCGAATGCAGACGCCTGCTCGGCTCTGTTATGGAGATGACCCGTGGTTGTGTTGACGAGCACACGTGGTGAATGGCGTAGAGTCCGATGAACAATTTTGCGAATCGTCGCTCGGGTGCTTGATGGGCTGACGTACTGGTCACCTTGCCCTGCCAGATAATATAAACACGTCATCTTCAATAAGGATACAACTCACGTTGAACGTCGGGATCAGGTGACTCTGCCATCTTCGTGAGCATAGTCTCGAACGCATCGGCTGCGTTGTCGTAATCTCCGCCCTTGTGTAGAGCGGCGTGTTTCATCTCGTAACCCCATGGAGACGACGGATCGAGTGCAATCACCTGATTATCATACGTCAACAGGATTGACCCTCGTGGGGTAAATTGAAGTACCTCGTTTGCATCATCTAGTGCCTCTTTCCACGATCCGATTGCTAATCGTGCTTTGCTTCGCTTGACGAAGATCGCTTGTGGGGAGGAAAGGTTGAGAGACAACGCAGTAGAATAGTGGGAGACGGCCTCGTCATATCGCTGGACGCCAACTGCTGTATCTCCAAGACACTCCAATTTCTTTGAGGAATGTTGCCCGAACACTGGCAAAATATGTCAGATAAGCAAATACACTGTACGGGATAGCACTGCAGCTGCTTACGATGAACCCATTCCAGATCCTCGTCATGCCCTCCCAATTCAGTCTTCAATTCGTGGAAACACCTGGCTGCATCGTTGGTGCGACCCGCTGCATCCAAGGCTTCACAAAGTCGCTGTCGAATCGTGATGTCGAGATTATCAAATTTCCATCCAGTTATCTGTCAGGGCCAGTGAGTGATATTGATACGTCGAAATACATCCAAAAACATACCAATGATATCGTAAAGAGGGGAAGCCCAACGTGGTCTCGTACTTGGGCTCGAGCACGCTCGAACGACTGTATCGCACCACCGATGTCACGGCACTCCATCTGCAAGTTTCCGAGGAGAAGATACATGTACGCCTTTTGAAACTGTCAGTGACAATATTCGCCGCGTGGTAACATGTTGCGCACGTGCCTGAACCACGTAGCATGTAGAGTTGAAAGGAACCGTAACAATGAGGTCGTCTACGCGTGATATCGCATCGGGATGTTCCCCTGCCACGAACACGATGATAGCCTAAGAATTATGAGTAGTTGAATGGTAACCGAACGTCGAGGACACAGACCTTGATCAGAAGGAGAAATGTAACATGAGATGAATGGAAGTGCTCGAATGCAATGTCACAGACCCGATATGCCTTGTCCTTTTCCCCT
>JBBPSJ010000294.1:0-26774 GCA_038093535.1 Boletus reticulatus
TGTGGTCCGGTCGGTTCCGGATCCTTTGTGGTTGGAAGACCTACAGCCAACCTGGTGACAAATGAAGCATTGATTCTTCCGCATATACTCAGCGCGCTGAGTCGGCGATAGTCGTACGGCATCTACGTCCATCGCGTACGGGTCTCTGTGCGATCGAGGAGAGGGAGCCGGTATGTGTGGCACTCCCTTTCGTAAGTCTCCAATCCTCCTCAGTTGTTGAGAGAATTGGCCCGCCTTCTTTATCCAGTCCTGGTAGCTATCGGGAATCTTGTCGCACGAGAGGATCATCGTGGCAAGTCTGGGGCTGAGGCCATGGATAAACCACTCCACAAGGGCATGCTTGTCAGTGATACCTGACTTCTCGGCGAGAAGTTGGAATTGCGAAGCGTAGGTAGTGAACCCATCGCTCCATGCTCCCTCGGTATCCTTTCCAGCAGTTTGACGGAGTTTGGAAAGGTCTATCCTTGCCTTGGCTGCTACATCGTAGGGGGAAAAGGCGGTCTCGAAAGCTTCTTTAATCTTGTCGAAGGTCTTTTCACTGTCGGCGATAGCCGAGTTTGCGAGCTTCATCAACCATCCTTCAGCAAATGTCTTTCCCCGGCCCTTACTTATCTTGTTGAGGAAAGTAAGGGACTTTGTCGTGTCGGTAAAGAGTGCTTTGTTGATGGTGAAGTACGCGTTCATCGAGAGGAGCCATCTGTTGGCATCCTCTGCCTCCCCGGTAAAGTCCTCGGGAAGGCCGGCCTTTATTTCTGAAACCATTTCGTCTTCTAGAGCCGGGTCAAGTGGTATGTCCTCCTGCGCGGTCGGTTCCGGGTCAGGGTTGTGAAAAACAAGAGGAGGGTCCTCGCTAAGGACAACATCGGGTGTAGAGGGGGCAGCTAATTCAGAGGTGGACGGGAGAGCGTCTAAGTCCCTTCCTTGGCTCCTGTTGAGATCCGCTAGTTGCTGTTGGACTTGTCTGTAATGAGCGATTCGATCCGGAGAGGAGAATCGGTCAGGTAAGACAACGTGGAACGGATGTCCGTCAGGAAGAAGGTGGATTCGGGGGCGCGGGGAAGAAGAAGACACGGTGGGTGGTGAGGGTGGCGGGGAGTCTGAGGGCGCTCTGAATCTGCCGAGTCGGGAAATGTCGGAGTGGGGGAATGTCCTCTACGTGAAAGTAGGGACAAGGGGAAAAGCTAGTTCTTTTGTAACGCACAGCGTAGACTTGTCGTAGCGTGCTGCGATACGGGTCGAAGAATAAGCGAGGTAGCGAGGAGTTCAACTCAAGGACGAGTGCCGAGCTTCGAGACGATGCGAAGCCTAAGCGGTCTCTCCTATTCCAGGTATCCGAAGACTCACTGGAACTCAGAGGAGGTGAGACAAGATCAACGCTGATATTGCGTAGAACTAGCTTAAGGAAAATACAGGGAGAGACAGCGACTATATATACGGTAGGCCCCTAATCTAGATGAAGGATATAAAAGGGATGCGCAGCATCCGCAGTAAAGCGCAGTTGAATGCGCAGCTATCCGCAGTAAGAGGCTATGAGTGCGCAGCACGAGATAGCAGATCGTTGGATATAAAAGAGGAGGCGATGCCACTGCCTTACGAAGTCTGAATAAGGTGACAGTGGCGGAGACGGAACGGAAGTCCTAATGTGGTATAGGCGGGGCGCCGTGTGAGTCAAAGGAGAAAGAGATCGAGAGAGCGTATCTGGTACATGTGGAGGACGACTCCACTACGAATACAGCCGCGTACGGCGAGAGGACGAGTCTATAGAGAAACGGAAGACGAGGACAAGCAAAAGAACAAGGAAAAAGTGTACCCCCTTCGTAGACCGTAACAGGTACAGTACATCTTATGTTACATCAACAAATTGACCATCACTGATGATGGACAGGATACTGGCCACACTATTGCAAAGACCTTGGTGTTCTGGTAAGATCTTTTATCTTCCCATCACATGTACTAATATGTTTGGCAGCTTTGGGAAGCACTGATGTTATGGTGGTCAGCTCAAAGCCAAGGCTCACAAACACATTGTCCAGCACTATGCCTTAGGTGGTTCTCAAACGTCCAAGGAGAATATAGTGCATGCTGAAGCACTGATCCAGGGTGCACTGTTTATTAAAGATGGTATCACAGAAGATGTCTGTCTTGACTTGCTTTGTATGGCTTTCAATTAAAATTTGTTTTTCAGGGTATCACGAGGAATATGGTGTCCCCAGCTTTAGCTGATCTCATTGTTGAGTTCTTCTATACCAGACCCACTGCCCTTGCCAATCTGTTCCCAGATGTATTCTCGAAAGAGGTCCCAAAGCCTGTTGTCTCCCTTGCAGCAACAGCAGTAAGTACGTAATGACTATTGAATAATGTACTCATCCAATATCTAAAGTTACACACCACTATCAACAAGTATGCAATCACAGGCACTCAACAAGATTGCCAATTCAAATATGTCACCTATTTGAAAAATTTTATATAGTTCATGGGCATGCAAGCCAAAATTGACAGCAATGCCAAGCACACTGCAATGGCTCGGCAACTCAGAAGAAGCTGAGCAACTGTCAGAAGGTAGGTCCATGCCTTGATTCCTCTGCCATTTGTCAAGTCCAGATCCTCCAGGTCAACATCAGCAAACCAACCCTCACCTAGACAGACCTGGACAGACTGAACCAGATTGGACAGTCTCCCAGCTCCCCTAGTAAGGTTCCCAACTGGCTAGTTCTGGACAGTGCTGTCCCAGACTGTCCAGACTCTTATAGTATCTACCAAAGTAAACCAAAAGTATTGATCTTTTAGTTAGTACATACTAGTTATTCTACATCCTATATCCTACATCCTACACTTTAATTACATACATATCTAATCCTAGACTTACTAGTACACTTTTGAAGTGGTATCCAACCATGGCACTAATTGTGTACCCCTTTGCTTGACCTATGTGATCAGACAACATGCTATGCTTTTAGAGTCCTATAGCCATCACTATTATTACTGATCATAAGATCTATATAACCCATTACCCACTTTACTACTACACTTTTACTACACTTTACTACACTTTTGTATGCTTTTTTACCACACTTTTACTACACTTTACTACATTTTTTGCTACACTTTTACAACACTTTTTACCACACTTTTTACTACACTTTTTACTACACCATATTACACTTTTCTCTACTACACATTTTTACCACACTTTTTACTTTAATTACAATTTATCAGAACTACTGTATGACAGTCTGTCCTAGTCTGTCCCAGTCTGTGACATTCTGGGTAAGTCTGGAATATACTACAGATTCTCAAGTCAAAACTATATGGACAAGAGGTAGTTTGCTAATGCTTACATAATCATACCATAATAGTCTATATAATCATTTGTAATCATTTTGTCACACTGTGTGACATGCTGGGTAAGTCTGTCATGTCTGTCATGTCTGGAGTATGCTGTGGACTCTGGAGTCACAACTATGGGTGAGGGTTGGTTTGTGTAATCATAGTGTTAACGTAGCGTGCTGCGATACGGGGTGAAGAATGTGCGAGGAATAGACGAGGAGTTCAACTCAAGGACTGTGCTGAGCTTTGAGACGATGCAAAGCCTAAGCGGGTCTCTTCTATCCACAGGTATCTGAGAGGCTCTCTGGGACTCGAAGGTGGTGGACTAGAAACAACGCTGATATTGCGTAGAACTAGCTGGGGAATTACAGGAGAGAAGCGACAAGTATTTATATGGTAGGCCCCTAATCTAGATGAAGGATATAAATGGATGCGCAGCATCCGCAGTCTAAAAGGCTATGTGTGTGCAGTATGCGCAGCTACATGGCAATCAGTGCACAGCACGAATCATTATTGAAATAAAATAGAGGCTATGCCACAGCCATGAAGTCTGAATAAGGGGCTGTGGCGGAGATGGAACAGAAGTCTATATAAGGTATAGGTGGGGCGCCATGTGAGACAGAAAGAGATGGAGATGGAGAGACATATCTGGTAGTACATGTGAAGGAGGACTCCACTACAAATACAGCTGCGTATGGCCAGAGAACGAGTCTGAGGACAAGTGATTGAAAAAGCATAATGAAAATTGGGTACCCCCTTCATAGACCATAACAGTTTGCTGATGAAGTCCAGCGGAGATCCAAGACGGAGAAGGGGGGGTAGGGTTAGAGGTTCGACGCGAGGGTCAATGGAGGGTTTGGAGAATGGAGATGGAGATGGAGGGGGTGAGGACGTTGGTGCAGGATGTATGTGTCACGCCCTTATCAAGTCCTGTGTCCTTGTATTTCAGAGGAGGTAGAGATAGAGAATAGAGGAGGGAGATTGAGAGAGATCAGACTCGAGAGGGAGGAAACTTCGTTGATATTCGTAATGGAGAAAAGTACAGAGGATACAAGAGCTTATATACTACGAGTCCGGTGTAACTCCAGACCAGAAGAATGGAGAGAGTATCCTATGCAAAGGTGATGTACATAGGATGAGTAAGACATGGAAGACGGAAGACAGAGGAATACAAATGCTGAAGAGGCGATACGAACTATAATTTAAGTTAACGAGAATGAGACTAGAATAAAAGGAGATAATAAAAGGGACCAAAGTCTGGAGGTGCAACTCCATGGAAGTCCAGTGCATCTGGTGCAAGGTCTATCTGGAGTTGGCCAGAGTTGGACTTGGCGAAATTCAGGGATATGATGCCATTGCTCATTTGTTGCAGTGCTTCATTTGATGACATGAAGATTGGCAAAGATGGTGATTTTAAGGTGGTGCTTGATTAGTAGGGATTGATCTTATCTTGTTGTGAGATCTTGATCTCCGAGTCCAAGTCATTCTGAGTCATCCGAGTCGTGTTTGAATATTATGAATCATTCTGTGTTCACTTTGGTGGCTCTGTCAATTGCTGTGCAGTACTGGTCATTAACTATTTGGATGAGATTCACAGCACTGTGAACTACTGGCAAGCCTTGAGACTAGGCATTGTCATCAGGGTACTAATTAGGCTTGCACAAACATACCCAGCCCTGTAGATACCTTTCTGTGAGCTCTATGACTTTGTACAGGTCTGTGTGGCTCTGCAAAGGGAAGGGTTGGTTTGCTGATGTAAGGTGTTGAAAGGATTTCCAGCAGGCGTCAAAGAAGTTCCAAGGAGCTTCTTTCCAAGTAAGATGAGGGGAACCACAATGTCAGAGTAACCCTGGATAAAACGCCAATAGAAGTTGGTGAACCCCAGGAAGAATTGAATGTCCTTGACCTTCCGAGGTTCTGGCCAATCCAGGATTGTTTTGATCTTGTTGGAGGCTATGGAGAGGCCAGAGGGTGAAAGAACATATCCAAGATACTCAACCATGTCTGAATGAAATTCACATTTGTCTGCTTTGGCATACAAACCGTTAGCATGGAGATGTCAGAAGACCTCTTGGACATGTTTTTGGTGTGATTCCATATCATGGGAGTAGATCAGAATGTTGTCAAGGTAAACCACAATGCAAATGTCAAGCATATCTGTGAAAATGCTGTTGACAAACTGCTGGAAGGCCACCAGAGCATTGGTAAGTCCGAAGGTGTTAGGGGCATATAGCCCCATATTAAGATAGTATTAGGTACACCTGTAAAATATAGTAGTACAAACAGGAGGGCCGTCTTGATGACAGCCCTCAATCTGTTTACCATACTCTATGTATCATTGGCGAATCCTATACGGTTCACTTCGCCAGCGTGATCTTGAGTATGCAAACAGGTCCACAACCTTACAATTTTTTGAAGTGCATTAACTTCAATTTGTGCAATGAGTCACACATCACTCATAGCCAAACCTGGACTACAACAGCGAGACCGTCTGGTAGTGGGGAAGACCCACCACCCGATGATAATAGTCATCAACTCCCGAAAGGATATGAAAAAGTCAAAAAAAGGAGTGAAACTCCACAGTCGGCCAGCATAAGAGATGCTGACCAGGGTTCTAGGACTACCCAACACAAAGCAGGAATGCAGATGCCTGGTACACTGCAAGACTCCCAGATGCTGAGTAGCATCGAAAGAGCTGAAGAGTGAGTGGCAGAGGCCATCCCACCTGAGGACAGAGACTCCACTGGTCCAGGTCTACACAGAAGGCATAGTGCCTTCATTGAGGATCCAATTTGGGGATGAGATCCCCATGGACCCTCAATTGGCCCTTGCAGCAGTGAACGAGTTTCTTGATGGGATCCAACACCAATGGTTGAACTATGGTGAAGGCCCTGAAAGGTTCCACAACCACGGGATTAATCCTGGGCAGCATCAAGCTGCAGCAATAGAACAGATAAGGCAGGCACTAGCTGCACAAGAGGTCGAGGAACCAACCAGTAGGGCGAGTAGCCCCATTGCCCCAGTACCAATTAAAGTAGAAGAACATCCACCTGAGATGTTCCCCAATGCCTCTATAAGGGATGAAGTGCCATCAAGGAGAAATCCAGAAACTCTAGTAAGCATAGGAGGGGACCAGGGGGGATTAGCTTCAAATATGCCAAATTGACCGGCATACTTGTCCGGACGAGATTTGGATATAATCCAACATATGTACGGTAATCAACAAGGAACCACGATGCTCCATCAAATGGTGCAAGACCACACCACAGCTGCTGGAAATAGGACAGCGAGTCCAGGACAGCCAAGGAGTGAAGCAGGGAACGAAAGCCATTTTGGACTCTGGAGTAATAGACAATCCAGAGAAGAGGAATATCCTCAAGGTGGACACCCAGGAAAGGGAGGTCCACCAGGAGGAGGTCCTCCAGGGGGAGGCCCCCCAGATGAGGATCCCTCTGATGAGGACGATAAAGACAAGGATGAGGAGGAGAGACCATGCAGCAGGCAGCATCATGCCCAAACAGCCAGCAGACAACCCGCAGGACAATGAGCCTGAAAAAACTATCTAAGGGGCTATACCCCCAGAAACAATCGCTATATGGGTTCCATGCAACAGCGGTATGCTCTGCACATGTGGGAACAAGTTGGTCAACCAACTGGCCCTATTGGACCAGAGATAAAAGCGATGAATCCGCCTAAACCCAGGAAATATGGAGGTCAGGATGACCTGGAAAAGTTCGATGAGTGGCTGAGCCACCTACTAAAGTACTATCATACTTTTAAGGTCACTGGACCTGATAGGGACAATGATCAAGTTCTGTACACCAGGTTGTACTTGGAGGGATTAGCCTTGCAATGGTATGACCAAGAGGTTGATTCACCAGACCGACAGGTCCTGTTCTAGACATTTGAAGACGTCATTTGTGGATTATTCCAACGATTTGTATATGAAGCATCCACTCAAAATGCAGCAGAGCAGTATGACCACACAAGATTCTTCCCTGAAAAGGGAGCCCTGGCATTCTATAACAACCTGAAACATTGTGCACGCCGGATGGTACAACCAGAAGGGGAATACAATCTATTGATGAAAGGCAAGATTTCCCTTCAGAAGATATGGAAAGGGTGGGACAACCCACCAAAATAAGGGTTATCAAACCCGGGACAGTCAAGCTTGGTCGAACGAAAAGGGAAAACAACCCCAAAAGTTCCTCCTGGGAGTGAACTGCTTTAGATGTGGTGAAGAAGGCCACATGGCTGATCAGTGCGATAAACCTTGCAAGGAGGGCTGGAAAGGCCCGGCAAAGCCTCGCCAGTTTGCAGTAGAGGTTCAAGATGAAGGGCAGGAGAATCCCAATAAAAAGGATGACACTGTGGACATCACTGAAAATGACTTAGAAGGTGGAGAATCACCAAGGGAACGAGAAAGTCCAGAAGAGATTGATGATGACCTCGGAGACATTGAGGATGTCAGTGATGTTGAAGACAATCAACTCGAATACTATGAGGAATACTCTGAGGTGGAGGATGATGACGAACCAGTCATCTACTATGGAGCCATGTGCCATGAAGAGGAGCACACTAATGACAAAAGGATCGTCCAATGTGCAATGATGCACAGGGAGGATGATCTCCCAGAACTTGAAGAACTAAACATAGCACAACCCGCTCAAGACAAATGGGAGTGGTCTTGTCAGTATGGCACAATTCATCAGTCGGGCTACAAAGAATGTAGTTGTCGAGTACAACACGTAGGGTTGGCCCTACAATGATCTGATTGATCCCTTGAGAAGGCGATTGAGTTCCCAGAGAACTTTGCTTAAAAAGAATTCAAACAAGATCTAGAGCACGGGACAAGAATGCACCAGGAACCGACCAACCCTGCAGAAGAACGTCTGCATGAAGCCTATCATCTAATGGCTCACCAATTAAGGACCACTGAAAAGGAAAGGAGAGACCTCCTGGTAAAAACTGGTGGTTTATGCCGCCGTCAAAAGAGCTGGTCATCATGATGATGAGTTAGAGAGGAGTATAGAGGCTCTCGTTCAGGATCTTAGGAACCAGCAAGAGCAACATGAAGCACTCCATATTGATCAACACGGAGTGCAAACTCTACACATGATTGGGAACGATCTGGGTCAACCAGAAGGGAGTGATCGAATATCGTCCTGGATCTGAACACGTAGGAGTGATGAGCATTGATAACTCTGATGATGTAATGGAAATGGAGGGACAATCCAACCGGGTATGGAAACCCCAAAATGGACATGGTCTCCATTATATGGTTCTATCCATGTGGGCAACTCATGCCCAAATTGCAATAATCGAGTGGAACATGTATCCGAGCATGCCATAGATGGAACACCACCTCTAATGGTCGCCCAGAAATACCCAGAGCAACTTGCAAAACACGAGTACGACTGAGGGTGGGATGACTGCAATAGGGCACAGATAGAGGGACATGGAATGAACCCTGATTGTACCCGTAGCACACTGTATACACTAGCTACTTGTGTAGTGACAACTACGAGAGTGATCAAACAGGCTTCAGAGAATGCCAGTGATCATGCCCATGTAATGATCCATAACAGATTCTCTCTAGAACTTTGGAAGGGTGTGATAAGAGAGCTTTCAAGGATTGATAATATCCTGCTTCTGAGTTTGCCCAGGGGAGAAATAGTCATACATAACAACAATGTAATGGTCTCAACACCACATGGTAGGGTTATCATGATGGCCCTGCATGCCACCCAAGCATTCAAATGGCTGCAATAAAAATCATAAGAAACCCAATGAATCACGAGCTTTCCAGTATGCAATGCATACTAAAAATGCACTAGAGAGGTCAAATGGGGGTAGACATCTCCAGGTAGCACCAGAAATGTGCAAATGTGCAACCATTGAGACAACTGTGAATGGATGTAAAGCATACATCATGATCAACATCAGTAGTACTGACAACTTTGTAAGCCCAGCATTTGCAAAAGTCATGGGAATGAAGATATTCCCCTTGGAGCAACAGCTCACGTTACAGCTAGGCTGCATCGGCAGCCACTCAAAAATCACTCATGGAGGGACAACCCATATCGAAATTGGAAACATGGCTTCCAAAATATATTTTGATGTAGCAAATATCAACTGCTATGATTGTATCCTCGGCATACCATTCCTACAGAAACAGAAAGCCATATTAAACTTCGTGGATCAAAAGATCCATGTTGGAGATTCCAAAATTGCCCTATTGGACGAAGCCATACTGAACGTGAATTCACATTATTTGGCATGGCAACCTCATACACGAAGTTGACTATCAAGCCCTATGAGGCATAAACCGCCTCATGAGGGCTCTAAGGGGAAAGGGGCAGCGAAGGAATCTTTAAAAAAGATGAGTAAATCGTCAGAACGGCAATTAGCACAATATGAACAACAACAAAGTCACAGTTGACAGAGGAAGACATTCCCTGACTAAGGAATCAATGGTTCCAAGAATACAGACATTGAGTAGGAGGAATGGTTAAAAAACTCCCTCCATTGTGGGAAACTAATCATGTCATTCCCCTAATTGAGGAAGATAAATGCTATGCATATGATCTTCCACGCTGTGCAGACGCGCTAAAACAACAACTGTTAGATAAAATCCGACTATACACAGATGCAGAGTGGTGGGTAATGAAAAGTGTCCCATGGGTGGCACCAATGCTCTGCATCTCAAAAAAGAACAGGAAATTGTGAACAGTCATCAACTGCTCCAAAAGAAATGACAATACAGTCAAGGATGTGACACCATTCCCGGATCAAGATCAGATCCAAATGGATGTCGCAAGAGCAAAATATCGCTTGAAAATTGATCTATCAAATGCATATGAACAGGTTCAAATTGAACCAGGAGACATCTGGAAGACAGCCTTTGCAACAATCTATGGGACTTTCATATGTCAGATCATGCAACAGGGGGACTGTAATGCTCCTGCAACATTTCAGCACCTGATGACAGTGATCTTTAGAGATCACATCAGACAATTTGTGTATGTCTACTTGGACAATATATTTGTCTATAGTGATACTTTGGAAGATCACAAACTACATCTTCAAATAGTATTTGAATTGTGGGAGAAGGCTGACTTCTACTTAGAACGAGAGAAATGTGATCTGTATGCTGAGAAGCTTGACTGCTTGGGGCATGTTATCAACAAAAAGGGTGTTCATCCTGACAAAGACAAAATGTCTTGAATCCAAAGCTGGAGAACCCCAAAATCTCTGAATGAAGTGCAATGCTTCATAGGGCTAGTCAAATACCTAGCACAGTTCATGCCTGATATATTGGTGTACACTACACCACTAATGGGGATTCAAAGAAATGAACATCCCTTTAAGTGGAGAGAGATCCACAATTGATGCTTCCAAACCATAAAGGACTTGGCTTGCAAGTACCCAATTCTGAAACCTATCAACCCGAGAAAGGATGAGCCGATCTGGCTAGTATGTGATGCATCTCTCTATGGAGTAGGCGCACTATACGGGCAAGGACCTGATTGGAAGACATGTCGCCCGGCAGGGTTTATGTCAAAAAAGTTGAGTGACACTCACATTCAAGCAAGAAACCCTTGCAACATCAGCAAAGCAATATTTTCAGACTACAGTGGTCACAGACTGCTGTGCTGTGCAAAGGTGTATAGACTTGTGGCTGTGTTGCTCCAACTCCTTGAGTGATTAGTAATCTTTGTCTCAGAGTGCACAGATATAATAGATGGTACAGACCTGCACAGTAGTGTAGTAAAAGTGTACTTAGAATGCAGCTACTTTATCCTAATCCTTGAGACTTGGTGAGAATTTGTGCGAGCGGACTCAATTGAGGCCCTGCTGAAATGGGAGGATAAACTCCTCAGGTTCAATTTTAAGATCGTGACCGATCACAAGGCACTTGGATACCTCAAAACACAGCGAAAGCTGTCGAGTAGATAGATTCACTGGATTGACTATATGTCATGGTTTGATGCAGAAATTGTCTATGCCAAAGGATCTGAGAACCGTGTGGCTGACTACTTGTCTCGTTACTACGAGAGAGAGGAGGGCAATAGCACCACCGATGAAGAGATTGACTGGGCAAACGCAGACATTAGGCTAGACTCTGAAGGGGATGACCTTCTCCAAGATAGATGGCTTGAGCTAAAATCAATGATGCTGGAGGGAATATCTGGCCCTCAAAAAAGCAAACACCTTGCTGCAAAATGGGAAACCTACATACAAGAGGCACAGGACATGGCCTCAACCAAGGAAAGGAATACTGAGGACACTCCTCACACTAATATGGAGGAGGATCCAACAGTTTCGAATCCGCCAGGACATCTCAAACACCTATTGCAGTATATGGGGATCAACCTGATTTCCTAAATGCCATCTGTAAAGGATATAAAAGTGAACCATTGTTTGCAAAGATCTTGGCCCAGCCAAGCCACTTCTCTCAATTCAAGGAGAAGGATTGTTACAGTCTATGAAGGGGGTACACTTTTTCTCTAACACTTTCTTGTTCACTCGTCCTTAGACTCGTTCTCTCACCATACGCGGCTGTATTCATAGTGGAGTCGTCCTCCACATGTACTACCAGATATGTCTCTCAATCTCTCTCTTTCTGTCTCACACGGCGCCCCGCCTATACCTTATATAGACTTCCGTTCCGTCTCTGCCACAGCCTCCTTATTCAGACTTCATGGCTATGGCATCGCCTCTATTTTATTTCAATGATTCGTGCTGCGCACTCATCGCCATGTAGCTGTGCATACTGTGCACACATAGCCTTTTAGACTGCGGATGCTGCGCATCCACTTATATCCTTCATCTAGATTAGGGGCCTACCGTATAAATACTTATCACTTCTCTCCTGTAATTCCCCAGCTAGTTCTACGCAATATCAGCGTTGTTTCTAGTCCACCACCTTTGAGTCCCAGAGAGCCTCTCAGGTACCTGTGGATAGAAGAGACCTGCTTAGGCTTCACATCATCTCGAAGCTCAGCACAGTCCTTGAGTTGAACTCCTCGTCTATTTCTCACACGTTCTTCGCCCCGTATCACAGCACGCTACGTTAACACTACGCTGTGCGTTACAAGGATGGCCTCCTCTACATGAAGAACCAAGGCAAAGAAGAGGTTCTATGCCTCCCACACACGGTATATAAGGGTGATCTGGTTATCGCCAAGATTATCGATCAGGCCCATAGGGCCCTTGGGCATTTTGGTGCCCAAAGAACTGTGGATTACATCCGCAGAACATATTGGTGGCCAAAGATCGGCCGGGAAGTTGAAAAGTTCTGTCAAACTTGTCCAACATGCCAGACCACCAAAACAAAAAATCAATTACTCCAAGGATTACTACATAGTCTACTGATCCCAAGACAACCTTGGGGATTGATTGCCATTCATGTGTATGGGTGATTGTGTTTACGCATATCAAGGTGAAATGATCACCTGCACGTTGGACTGCTACCAGAGAGGACATCTCCTCCCAACACCCATGAGGCAATCAACAAACTTTGCCATCCGCTTTGATGCAGGGATTATGGGTCCCATCTGACTTTACAATACTGCAAGTGAAATTCACAGCTGCACACCTCAAGGAAGAGGGCAATGCCCCATCGTATTGACAGGCCTCAGACCTGATCACGTTTCTCCACTTGTGGAGCATCAGCAAACCTACATTTTTTCTGAGTTATCAAAATCAATGACCTTGCTGTGCTGTCTAACTTGACTGACAGCAGGCTATCAGTGCTATCATTCATAAGTAATTCATTGCTATCAGCATTCTCAGAGCTATCAGCATATCAGCTTGTCAATTCACCAGTAATATCAGTCCCATCAGTCCAGTCAGTCAATCAATTAATCATCTGGTCAGTCTTGTCAGTCTTGTCATCCCATCAGTCAGTCAGTCAACCAGTCAACCAGTCATGTCAGTCTATCAGTCAGTCAGGTTGTCAGTCAATCAGCCAAGTCAGCCCATCAGCCCATCAGCTGATCAGTCAGTCATCTCTGTCAGTCACATTAGTTGGTCAGTTGGTCAGTCAGTCAGGTGTGTCAGGTTTGTCAATTTGTCAGCTAGATATGTAGATAGATAGTCAACCAGTCCATTCAATAAATTAGCTTATCAGCTTGTCAGTAAATCAGTTCAGTCAGTTCAGTCAATCTATCATTGATTAGTCTATTCAGGCCTGTCAGTCTTGTCATTTATCTAACTCATCCAGAAAAAATGTAGGTTTGCTGATGAGGAAACACAAGACCTTTGAGGTGAGTGACCTCATGAAAGTAGCAATGAAGCAATGGAGGCTGCCTACTTGGGCCTCCGAAAAGTCAAGGAAAACGAAGGAACACCTTTGTGATGAGAAACAATGAGCCCTTGGGATGGAGATGGTGGTACCCCCTCCACCTATCATAACTCAGGTGTTACAGGAGCACATCACCTCCAACCCAATCCAGTCACCCTCGGGTGACTCCAATCAGACGATTGATCCCCCCATTGATCTACTCACTTGCATGCATGATCACCCTGCCAAAACCACTGCCCCCAACAATCAGGAGGAATCCTCCTCTGGCACACAAGGACATATTGTCCTCAATCTCAAAACATTGATCTTGCCTCACAAAGCACCCTCGTTTGATGCCCCAGTTGACAACTGGAGGGACTTCATCAAGTGATGCCAACTGGCTTGTCCAGTAAGCAGTTGCGGAGGACTCCACAAAATGTTCCCGGGTACCGTGGGGCACAATGTGTACCCTAATGACAAGAATTCCAAGCTCAATCCCCCTGCTCAATGGCAAGTATGAGGGTTCTTGATTATGGAGCACCTCGCTTCCATACCACAAACAAGTTACGATTGAATGGTATGGGTACGAGGTCTCATACGACTCCTGATGGTACCTGGATGGTACCAGTATCTACTCGAGTGGGCGGCAGCGACCCCACAAAAGGAGAGCCCAGTGACCTAGTTGGGTCAATTCGGTGCATGTGATACGAGAATCACATGCATCTGTAAAATGTAGTAGTACAAAAAGGAGGGCCATCTTGACGATGGCCCTCAATCTGTTTACCATACTCTATGTATCATTGGTGAATCCTATATGGTTCACTTCGCCAGTGTGATCTTGAGTATGCAAACAGGTCCACAACCTTACAGAAGGGCATGACAAGCCACTCGAATGAGCCATAGTAGCAAGTGTGAAAGAAGGTCTTCCACTTGTCTCCCTCCACAACATGGATCAAATGGTACACATGATGGAGATCAATTTTCATGTAGACCTTGGCTCTGGAAGGTGCATCAAGGAGGTCAGAGGTATGGGGAAGTGGGTAGTGGTCTTTGCGTGTGACTTTGTTCAATCCTTGGAAATTGATGCAGAGTCGAAGGGAGCCATCCTTTTCTCTGACGAATAACACCAGAGCTGCATGTGGAGATGTAGACTGGCAAATAAATCTGATGTTAAGGTGTTCATCAAGAAAATCTCAGAGAGCTTATTGTTTGGTGGGGGAAATGGAGTAGATCTTTCCAACTGGGGGTTCTGCACCTTCCTCCAGATCAATCTTCAAGTTGAAAGGACGGTGGGGAGCTAGGGTGTTGGCTTTCTTCTTGCTGAAGATGTCCACAAAGTTGAGGTATTCCGAAGGAATACCAGCGAGGTCCTTCTCAGTAGAGGAGGCAACAGAGGTGGAGGTGGAGCGAGCGGAGATGTCTTTAGTGGATCGGAGGGAAAAGGCAAACTGGACAGAGCCCTCCATCTTGTAGGCATGACAAAACATGACAGCATTGATGAAAGAGATGTGAGGAGCTAGAAGTCTGGGAGCTTTAGGTGGATCCGGAGAGCATTCCAGAGGAGTGTCGACAGAAGGGGAAATGCTCGGAGATACGGAGGATGATATCAGGGTTGGCATTCCTTCTGCAGAAGTTCAGAAAGTTATGCTGCTCATAACCCAATCAATCAACAGATTGTAACGGGTGAGCCAGCAATGTCTGAGAACAAGGCTGCATGAGGAATCCAACAAGGTCATGTAAAATGTGTTGGAGGTGGAAACACTGGAAGCAAAGGAAATGGTTAGATCTAAAGCTTGAGAGATAAGGAATGCAGAGGATCCATCAAAGAGATGGAGATTAATTGGAGGAACAGAGTACGTAGGAATTTGGTATTTTTCTATAAAAGAAGAGTCTATGAAACAATGAGTAGAACCAGAATTGACAAGGACAGGTACATTGGAGATGTTATGTACAGGAAGAGAAATAAATGGACAAAGAGAATTAGGGTCAGAAAGAGCAGACACGTTGAGACATAACTCTGTGAGAGCACAGTCCAGATCAACGCGACTCCCAGCCTGTGCAGATGCTCGAGAGTCGCATTCTATTTTTTCACCTCCAAGGAAGCAGAGGTCAAAGTCGTGGCTTCCAGAGTTGTCACAGTAGCAGCACAAGCTTTCAACACTCTAGAGGTGGACTTCAGGCAGTCCTTGGCAGAGTGACCACTCTTACCACAGAAAAGACAAAGGTTAAATTTAATGTGGCACTGATGGTCTCCTGGAAGGAGTTTACCATCTGTGCCAAGCTTCAAAGAGATAGTAGAATTGGATTTAGAGGAGTTGTTACCATTCTCATTATTGTTACCATTTCCAGAAGAACCAGAGTTGGAACTGGAGGTAGAGGACAAAGAGAAGCCCTTGGACTTGTCATCCTTAGTAGGCTTGGAGGAGTTAGTCAGAGCGGAGCTTGATGACTTGTTCAAGGAGTTGTGGGTGGAGGAGTCCAATCCAGAGACCTTTGAAGCACATGAAATTTCTTCCTTATGCTCCCAGTATCTCTGGTCAATCTGTTGCACAAGAGTGTGCATATCATGGATGTTGTCGGGTTTGCCATGACAAGTGATCTCATCCTTGATACAATCTGGAAGTCCGTTGTAGAAACTCCGGCAGAGTGCACCAGGTCCCCATTCTTGGACTTGGTTTGCAAGACAATTCCACTCAACGATGTACTTGGAAATACACTGAGTATCCTTCATGTGCAGTTGCTCAAGTAGAGCTTCTGCTTCAGTGACTGGATCATGAGGACTGAAATTGGACTGGAGTTCAAACAGAAATGCTTGCCAGTCGTCCATCCAGAGGGGACAATTTGCCAGAGCAACACCTCCAAGCAAGTCTGGTTTGAAGTAGTCCAGTGCCATACCCTTGAGATAGGATTGCACGAACATGACTTTGTTCTGGTCCCTCCGGAAAGACCTCTTGTTGGCTTGGAAATTGATTTCACATTGTACAATGAAAGAATGGAGTTTCTTCAGGTCAGACCTTGGTCTTTGCGTCACTAGAGGTATTCTTGCGATGAAGAGCTTGTCGGATCATGTTGCAGATAATGGTTGCAAGTTGAGTGAAAGGCTCAAAAACTACTGGCAAGGGGATGTTGTTGGCTTTGTTGTTATTTTCATGATCACCTCCGAAGAGGTGTTCGGTATCTGGAGTTGAGGTAGAGGACGAGCCATAATCTGAGGGGTCGGGGTTGTCACCATCACCACTGCCACCACCACCTCCTGCTGCTGCTGCTCCACTATGTCTGGGAACTGGAGTTCCAGGGCAGTTGACACCCCAGAAGTCTTCTTCATTGTCCAATGTGGCTTGGAATTGAGGACTGTCAAAGGAACGGTCTTCCAGAAGTGGAGTGAGTGCAGAGAGGGGTGAACAGGCACACCATCGGGAGGATGCTGAAGGCAGTGCATTGAGTGAGGCTGATGAAGTCCCCAGGAACTGTGTGCAAGTTGCCAAAGGCAGTCTGTAGCATGGTGGAATGGGAGGGTTGGAAAGTATGAGTAGACATGATAATGTGTAGGGATCTTGACAAGTTTGATTACAAATATACTGTCAAGTCCGGGTCAAGTTCAGTGGAGATCCGAGACAGAGAAAGGGGGTAGGATCAGTGGTTCGACACAAGGGTCGACAGAGGGTTCGGAGAACAGAGATGGAGACGGAGGGGGTGAGGACATTGGCGCAGGATGTGTGTGTTGCGCCCTTATCAAGTCCTGTGTCCTCATATTTAGAGGAGATAGAATAAGAAGAATAGGAGAGGGAGATCAAGAGAGATCAGACTTGAGAGGGAGGAAACTTTGTTGATATTTGTAATGAAGAAAAGTACAGAAGATACAAGAGTTTATATACTACGAGTCCAGAGTAACTCCAGACTGGAAGAATGGAGGGAGTACACTATGTGAAGGCGATGTACATAGGATGAGTAAGACTATGAGTAATACGAAACAAGGAAGACAGAGGAATACAAATGCTGGAGAGGCAATACAAACTATAATGCAAGTTAACGAGAATGAGACTAGAATAAAAGGAGATAATGAAAGGAGGTGAAGTCTGGAGTATAACTCCATGGAAGTCCAGTGCATCTGGTGCGAGGTCTATCTAGAGTTGGCCAGAGTTGGACTTGGCAAAATTTAGGGATATGACACTCAGAAGAAGATAACTTACCTCAGTGCAGACTCTGTTACTGATAGAGAATATGACTATGTTCAGTCTAAAGTTCTGCATACATTTAATCCCTCTAGATTTCCCCTTCACCAGCTGGACCTCAAGGATGGTGCCCCACTCATGTTGTTGTGCAATCTAGATCCTGTCCATGGCCTCTATAATGGCACTTGCTTGAGGCTCATTAGATCTACGAGATGTATCCTAGAGTGTTGTGTGTTAGGTGGCAATGGCAATGACAATGTAGTCTTCATCCCTCACATGGCCCTTGATACTAGTGGTTTAGAGGATTCCCCTATTTCTTTTCATCACTTGCAATTTCCTATCCATCTGGCCTATGTAATGACCATCAACAAGTCTCAAGGTCAAACATAGTGTTGCCGCAGCCCAGCACGGCCTCAAAGCCCCAGCCCAGGCCCAGCTTAGGAGGCCTGTGGCTTTTCAAGATCACGAGCCAGGCTTTGAGCCCCTAAAGCCAGCCTGGCCGGCCCCAGCCCAGGCTGCAGCTTACCAGTAACACGAGTACCATAGTTACAAGAAGTACCTATTTATTGTCAAAAAAACTCGCCATCCCACTCCTCCTCCTCACTCTCCTCAGCATCATTATCAGAATCCCGCTTGCCATGGATTGCCATCTCAGTGGCAAGTGTAGGAGCCTCATGAACCAGGGTATCTGATGATTTTGTGGTGCATTTCAAGAATTGTAGTGCTTCGACAATGTCAGCCTTGAGGTGGTTGCGGCACTTACTAATAGTTATCCCCGCAGACGGGAGTACATGTTCTGATGATACAGAACTGGCCATAATAGGAAGGAAATCCCATGCCAGTGATCCCCAGACAGGGTACCATGTGGAATGTATCCCCCACCACTGGACAATGGTGGAGTCACCAAAGTGCTCCTGGGTGTTGAGGTAGTTGTGGAAACCCTGAAGCCAAGGGCATGCAGGATTGTTGCAATGCTTTCTGTCCTTGTTGCCACCAATCTTGTCCACATCTTCACTGTTTGAGTCACTTTCATCATCAATATAGGACTCCAATAAGGCATCAAGTTTTGAGTTGTGCATTGTGATACAACACTTGTGGTCTGTGGTCAGAGGTGCATTGGCTCCACTAGATCCATACATCACATAGTAGTGTTCCTTGTACTTAATGAAGTTAATCAGTGCTACTGGCTATGGAAAAAAAAAACTTATAATTTTCTCAGCATGATTTGTTGCTTCACCAGGAGGCCCATCACCCCAATTGGCACAAATGTAATTGAGTTTTTGATGCAGATCAAGAACTGGATAAGTAGATCAGTATCACTGGCACTAGATATGAATAACATGTTTCATGTCCACTTACTCATTGTGATGATATGTGCATCTGAGGTTGCTGTGCGCACATAGTAGTGGGATACTTTGTTGACCCTGGCCTCGAGCGTGGCACTGAATTTCATAAACTTCTTGCTCTTCATGTGTGATGACCATGCTTTGTGTAGTGCCTCCAGAGCTGGGAGGGCCACATGTAGTGTAGGTCCCTGCTCTGTTGAGAACGCATGTTGAGCATTATCCGCAAACTGGTAATGAGTATGCTAGTGTGATAGAATGGCTCAGAAAGAGATTTGACATACCACTAAGAGAGTTAGAAAAAGAGGAACTTGAGCCCACTCTTCTTCCAATAGCTGCTGAAGGTTGAGGACCTTGAGACATTTGTCCGAATCATTCCCACAATCCTTGAATGTGAGTTGTTCCATGAAAGTGTTGACATCCTGCATTAGCATGAGTGAGTATGAATACATAAACATAGCCAAATATACTTACCTCCTTCACTTCCAATGCATGACCAACCATAGCAAATGTTGACGACCACCGGATTTTCATATCGAGTATAAGTTGTAGCGGGGGCCAGCGTGTCTGAATGGTCTTGAATAGTTGTTTGCGTTGTGGCGAGGAGTGTGTGTGAGGATGGAGCATCAATGTTCTGCAACTTCAGTTACAGTGACTCCAAAAACCCTTTCCATACTAACCTGGGCGCACCACCAAGCACTGTGGGAATCCTGCTTAGCTTTCGTGAGGTCATAAATAGTACATACTCCTGGTGACAGAAATGCTCCCTAGGTCATGTGATTTGGTTCATACACCATTGAGATATGGCCATTTTGAAAGAGTACATAATGTCATGGAAAGAGTTTTTTCACTTTTCAATTTACAAGGTTATTAAGGTATTATTCATACATGGTATGGCCTATTTTGCTCCAAGCACTGCCTGAACCCTTCTAGACATGCTTTCAATCAATTTCTGATACTTTTCAATGGACATTCTCTCCCACCTTTTCCCATAATCCACAAACTCCATTAGGAGGGCTTTTATACTCTCCAAGCTTTTTTTTTAAGGAATCCCCAGAGATTCTTGATAGGATTCATATCAGGCCACCTTATAATCATGAAATCCTCCTGTTCAAGCGACTTCTTTACCTTTTTACAAGTATTCATGGGGTCATTGTCTTGCAGAGAGATCATGTTAGGAGGCTTTAGACCATAATACTCAAGGGTATTCATTAGTTCATCCTGCAGAATATGAAGGAAATGATGGCCATTCATCCTACCATCATTGCTAGCAGCATAGCCAAGGCATTCCCAGAACACACAGCCCCATAACATCAAGATACCTCCACCATACCAAAGCATCTCTTGCACTACCCTATCACTAAGCCTTTTTTTCATATCCCTTTATGCCCATCTGACCATAGGCAATTGATATTGGTCTCATTGGACATTCCTCCAATGGTCTATAGTCCAATCCTTCTTGGCATAAGGAAATTCCAAGCAAATCTTGTAATGTCTAGTAAGAGACTAGAGCATTTACTTGATCACACACCCCATACTGGATTTCTTCAAGTGGAAACAAACTGTCTTGGAAGAAAAGGGTATATTCTTGATATTGGTAATTGTTTTGATGACTTGCACACCATTGTCAGCCTTGCTAGAGGCAATAATATGCTGAGCATGTTAGATCTTGGGAGGGAAAAGCTGGAAAGGATGACCCCCAACAGTTTTGGGAATGGTAAAAAGCTTCCTTAAATGGAGTATTAATGTAGCAGAAGGGCTGACACCAGTTTCCCTGGCACTAGATTCACTAGAGTGGCCAGCATCAGCATGAAAAGGATAATGGTTTGTTGTGTAAGAAGAGGGCTCCAACCATGGTAGTAGTTGGAAATTGCAATCTGTGTGGACTCTTTCAATCTCAGACATGTTATTTAGATGTATATCCTTGCTTGTATACACAAATACCAACAAACAATCTATGATTTGACTGAGATCCTAGCTATCAATTGAAAAGTGAAAAAACCCTTTCCATGGCATTGCTCTTTCAAAATGGCCATATCTCAATGGTGTGTGAACCAAATCACATGACCTAGAGAGCATTTCTGTCGCCAGGAGTATGTACTATTTATGACCTCACCAAAGCTAAGCAGGATTCCCACAGTGCTTGGTGGTGCACCCAGGTTAGTATGGAAAGGGTTTCTGGAGTCACTGTATATGGGCAATGATGTGCCACTTACCTTCATGGTGATAGCGTGGATAAGGCCAATCAGGTCCCGATCCTTTCCATTGCTTGAGATGACAATTTCAGTCTCAGGTGCAGAGGGGTTGTAGTGCTTGGACTTCCTGTACATCGTGAGGAATGCCTGTGTGGCAAGATTGATAATATGGGCCATGCAACTGTGATGGATGCAAGTAATAATGTAAATCCCAGACAGTGACAAAGACTCGCCGCAACCGTTGTTTTGCCCCATCAAACGGTTTTCCTGTTTCAGATGTAAGAAGACAAGCAAATTCATCCATCATTGTGACATTGTTGCTCACATTGTCACAGGTGACATATGCAATCTAACAGATCACTGGTTGGTACTAATAGACTCAGACATGGACATGACGTACTTTATGTGTTATACCTAGGTGTTTGACTGCTTTATACAGTGCCTGCCCAAGGTGGATTCCATTGTGTGCATTGTTGAGCTGGATAAATGCAATAAGTCCTGTTCAGAGGGCCCACGTGTGAGGCATGTCTTCTTTGATCCAAGATACAGTGACAGCAAAGTATCCATCACAGTTTGAAGCCTGCCATGCATTGCATGTGAGGCTAATCCGTCCTTGAATGACCCTGCTCTATCATGTGTTGTATGAGTAATAAGAGAACACCGGCATGCATCTACTAGTACATACCGACAGTTTTTTTTTCTTGAGTGAGAGGAATTCAATCTTGAATTTTTTGATGATAAGTTCATGCACTACAGTGTGACAGGGCAGTTTGATTTTGTTGGGAGCACATGAGGCAATGTCCATCATTTTCTGGAACATTGGATGTTCCATTGCATGAATAGGCTGTAATGTTATTCATTAGTGGGCTCAAATGTCATTGACGAAATTTGCTCACCTGATCCATGTAACGCACAGCGTAGACTTGTCGTAGCGTGCTGCGATACTGGTCGAAGAATAAGTGAGGTAGCGAGGAGTTCAACTCAAGGACGAGTGCCGAGCTTCGAGACGATGCGAAGCCTAAGCGGGTCTCTCCTATTCCAGGTATCCGAAGACTCACTGGAACTCAGAGGAAGTGAGGCAAGATCAACGCTGATATTGCGTAGAACTAGCTTAGGGAAAAATACAGGGAGAGACGACGACTATATATACGGTAGGCCCCTAATCTAGATGAAGGATATAAAAGGGATGCGCAGCATCCGCAGTAAAGCGCAGTTGAATGCGCAGCTATCCGCAGCAAGAGGCTATGAGTGCGCAGCACGAGATAGCGATCTATGAATATAAAAGGAAAGGCTATGCCACTGCCTTACGAAGTCTGAATAAGGTGACAGTGGCGGAGACGGAAAGGAAGTCCTAATATGGTATGGGCGGGGCGCCGTGTGAGCCAAAGGAGAAAGAGATTGAGAGAACGTATCTGGTAGCGGTGGAGGACAACTCCACTACGAATACAACCGCGTACGGTGAAAGGACGAGTCTGTAGAGAAGCGGAGGACGAGGACAAGCGAAAGAACAAGGAAAAAGTGTACCCCCTTCGTAGACCGTAACATTACCCCCTTCGTACGGTCGAAGCACCTGCGAGACTCCATCAACTACTCTGGTCTCCCTCGTTGACTTCGTAGTCGGTCAAGTCGACGTCGTCGAGGGGATTGCGCCGCTTGGGGCAGAATTCGTCACTATGACCGAACTCTCCGCATAGAAGACAGATCCGTCGGGGACACCAGGCCTGAATATGGCCAGGGGCGGTCATGCGACAGAGCGGACACTCATAGTGGGGGCAATCGACGCGGACGTGGCCAGTCTGGTTGCACGTAAAGCAACGAAGAGGGCGAGTAGGACGAGCAGGAGTAACGGGGAGGAGAGGGGAAGGAAAACGATCGACGTCTATTGGGTTGGTTGAAGTACCTGGCGCGGATATGGGCGTCGACGCGCGGGTCTTACCATTGGAAATAGAGGGGGAGGGGAGCGGAGCTGTCTGTCGCGACTTTCCTCGATCTCCCTGAGCACGTTTCCCCACAGCTCCTGCTGAGGAACTGGCCAGTCCGTATGGAACTGTTCGGTAACTCCGTTGGAGATTATGAGCAGTCCTTCGAGTGGGAGTTGGAGTTGAGGGATGTTCTCGAGCGGGGAGTACGTTGGAGGGCTCTGGGGTAGGAGTCCCTCGAGGTCGGAGTGGGACGGAGGAGAGGAAGGAGAGGACGTCAGATAAGGCGGCACTGGGAACAAGAGGGTCGCCAGTTCGTTCAGCAGCTCCAACACTTCCGACTCGGGAAGGTGAGCGAGAGATCTCAGAAGGGGACGCGCAGAGTAATGGAATTGTGGATGAGGAGTTGGAGGGCGAGGAGGTCGAACCGGTAGAGGCGGGGGCGATGGTGGAGTCATCGTCCCAGATCGGAACGGGGGAATACCCATTTCCTCGACTGTACTCTCTTGCCCAGGGGTCGTTGTCCCAGGGGTGGTTTGGGCGGTCATCCAAGTAGTATCGTCGGAGGTGTGTAGGTAGGGAGTGGACGATTGGGCGCAGTATGTGCATGTACATAGCACCGGGGAGTCCGCGAATGACATCGTCGAATCCATGGTCGGCGCAGGCGTCAAGGATTGCCTCTCTGGAGGCGTGGATGGCCTGTCCCATTGCTGCGGTGTAGACAGGCAGGGTCCCATCTGGGAAGAGCTGGGCGTGGACGGTTCGGGCTGTGGCGTATGTGTGAAAGATGACCACCAGAGATTTGAGTATCGGAACGTCTCTGAAAGCGGGTACTGAGGGTATGGCGATGGCAGCGGCGGGACTTTCGAGTATGGAAGCGTAGAGGATGCGGCGCGATACGACGGGGAGTCTATGGAGTCGAAGGGGTACTGCGACATTGAGCGAATGGGACATCAAAGGATTTCTGTTAGGTAGGAAGGAGGAGCGGCGGCTCGACTCGATGGTGACGACTGGCGGGAGTTATGAAGATGGAGGAAAGGCCAGGGGGTCCCTGCCTTTATACTCCTTGAGTAGGGCGTTGGCGTGTCCAAGATTGGACTCTGGTTCCCAGGTGTTCTCGGAGGACGGGTATCCTTTCCACGAGACGAGGTAGTGGCGGCGGCGTGCGGAGCCCCGATGGGCCAAGATCTGTTCGATTTCAAACTCCTCTTCTCCGTCGATGAGATCTGGCGGAAGCGGAACAAAATTTGCTCCGTGTTCCGCAGTCTCTCTATATGGGGTGAGAAGGGAGGCGTGGAAGGCGTTATGGATTTTCCACGTTCGTGGAAGCCGCAGCTTGTACGAAACAGGTGATATTACCTGTGTGATTTCAAATGGGCCTTCGCGGCGAGGTGCGAGTTTTCGTGATGGGTATCGAAGTCTCAGGTTACGGCCCTCGAGCCACACCTTATCTCCGACCCTCCATGGTTTAAAGCGGGAGGAAACGCGTTCCCTCATATATCGTTGTGCCTTTTCGTGGGCGGCAGTGGCTTCCTTGCGAGCCTCGTCGAGGTCTCCAAGGCGTTTTTCTAGTGCGGGGAGGAAGGTGGTTTTTCCTAAACTTGGGTAGGCCCTCGGCTCATACCCCATCATCAGTGAAAATGGTGTTTTTCCTGTTACCGAATGCACGGAGGAGTTATGACAATACTCCGCCATTGGTAGAAGGTCCGACCATCGGGTGGCGTCCCCTTGGCAAAAGATCCGAAGATACGTCTCTAGCTCCTGATTGACCCGTTCCGTTTCTCCGTCGGTTTGCGGATGGTATGCGGAAGAAAGAAGGGGATCATAATCCAGGAGTCTCGCCAGTTCCAGGGCAAAGGCCGAGGCGAACTGCGGACCGCGGTCAGAGATTATCTTATCGTGGAGGCCAAATCGTGGGAAAATCTTCTGGAAGAAGAGCTGCGCAACCCCGCAGGCGTCCGCACTCTTGTAAGTTGGAGTGAAAATCACCCCCTTTGTAAGCCCATGGTCGACCACGACCATGACTGAATCATATCCGTTGGACAGCGGCAAGTCCGTGATGAGATCGACCGAAAGTGTTGCGAAAGGGCGAGTGGAGGCAACCGGAAGAGGGGTGAGAGGAGGGACGGTGGGATGAGTGTTGACCTTGTTAGCCTGGCAGACGGCACATCCTTGGATGAAACGCCGGACGTAAGCCGTCAGACCTGGCCACCAATAGTCACGTTGTACCGCATTAACGGTTCAGTAGTAACCGCCATGACCACCCGCAGGCGAATCATGGAGAACGTGGAGGAGGTCGTTCCGGTGGTCCTCAGGCACATAAGCCCGATCCTTAAAATAGAGCAAACCATCGTCATACCGCCAATCGTGAATTGAGGAACGGGGAATTCCCGGTGTACCCTCGTGGAGTTTGCGTAGCTGGTCAATGACAAAGCCATCCACCGCAGTGGATGTGACGATGGCCTCTTGGAGGTCGAGGTCGATCCTTTTCAAAAACAGCTCGCCTGGCAACAAGGTCACTTCGGCGTTGTCGCCCGAAGTATCCATATCATCCTTGCGCGAGAGAGCGTCCGCGGGGCCCATGTTGGCGCCCGGTACATGTTGGAACAGGAGGTCATAGTCCTGTAGTGTAAGCATCCATCTAGCTTGCCGCCTAGAGAGCTTCCTGGGGTCTTTGAAGTAGCACAGATTCTTGTGGTCTGTGAGCACAGTTACGGGCCGGCCGGTGCCGGTAAGGTAATGCCGCCACTCCTCGAGTGCGCGGATGACAGCCAGTAATTCCCTGTCATATATGTCATAATTTCGTTCTGCCGGTGAGAACGTCTGGGATATGTAGCAGCAAGGGTGTAAGTCTCCGTTACCATCCTTCTGCATCAGCACGCCCCCGGTCGCAGTGAGCGAGGCGTCTGTCATGACGTAAAAGTCATTTGATGTATCCGGCATTGCAAGTACAGGTTTAGATGTGAAGGCCGCTCGGAGGAGGTCGAACGCCTTCTGTTGCTCGTGCATCCAGGACCACGGCTGCCCTTTCTTCATTAAATCCAAGATCGGCCTAGCAATTTCCGAGAAGTTTGGAATAAACTTGCGGTAAAAGTTGCAGAACCCTATAAATGAGCGGACTGCGCGAACCGAAGTAGGTGGTTCCCAGGTGGCGATTGCCGATAACTTGGTAGGGTCCATTGCGATGATACCCTCTTGGATGACCATCCCTAGGAATTCAACCGAGGATGCGTCGAACGTACATTTCTCCAGTTTGAGGCTGAGACGGTTGTCTCATAACCGCTCCAGAACTCGCCTCGTTCATTGGTGATGTTCTGTAAGATCCCTAGAGTGGATCAACATATCATCCATGTAGATGATTAACCATCCTTCCGCCACCATATCCTTGAATATAAAGTCCATGAACGACTGAAAAGTCGCAGGACTGTTGCACAGGCCGAAAAACATGACGAGAGGCTCGAAGAGGCCGAAGGGCGTGATGAACGCCACCTTCCAGGCGTCTTTAGTCTTGATCCGGACGTTATTGTAGC
>JBBPSJ010000295.1:0-26490 GCA_038093535.1 Boletus reticulatus
CCGCGTGGCCCCGCGTGTGGTCCTCACACGTCCGCATGCGACACCAGGACGATCTCGTATTTGACTTGTACTTGACGTCCCTGTACCCCGACGGGTATGGCAAGGACACGATGCCGTTTGCCAAAGAAAAGGGGATAGGGACTGTGGATGCGGTGGCGGAATTCGTCGTGGAAGAAGGTAGGGTGGTGGGGTTTGGGCTGAGTGGGTTCGTGGGGCAGGTGACGGAGCGGGCACGGACGTACGAGGGTGTGCGCGATCAGGCGGAGGTGTGGTTTGATAGGGTTTGATAAGAAGTAAATGGGGTGCCACCTGAGAGAATGGGTGGATAGGAAGGTGTGTGTGTGTTATTAATACCTGAGAGAATGGGTGGATAGGAAGGTGTGTGTGTGTTATTAATAAGTGGGACGTGGTGTATGATGATGGCGTTCATTTGAAAGAAAGGCATTGTACGTTGGCGATGAGCATTGGTACGTACTGTATTGGGTGTTGGCGATGGCCTCCTTGAATACACTCGGTTTTGTCGACGGGTCTGGTTTGGCTGATCGTCACGAATCTGCTGCGCCGGAACCACACTCGCGCTCCTGATCTCCAATGGAGGAGAATCCTGATCCAAGTTCTAATGATAGGGTGCTCGCTCGGATGTCCGAGAAGCTTCTTGGACTATTCCCGTTCGCCGACGAGAGTCACTGAGAGCAATGAAACACGCGTGGGAGAAGCAAGGCCAAAGCCTTATCGACGGCTGCTTCAAGACACTGTCTGGCTGGGTGTGCGATTGACGCGTGGTCACGGTGAATGGACGCGATTCAGATCATCTCGTTTACTAGCGCAGGGTGGCATGGCGATGCGGTGATAGGGCCAGCTGCGGTCGGGTGCTGGCATAGCAAGGTACGTTCGTGCCTTTGACCCCTCTTTCAACTTGCCGGTTGTGATGTGATTCATTAGCGAGGTGTACACGAGGCAGCCGCGAGGCGTCCCCGCGAACCTTGTACTACCAGTGGTCGATGGATGACGGGTCTCTTGGTGCACGCGAAAGATGGAGAACGAGTCTTGACGAGTGTTGGCAACGATTCGAGCACTATCGTCCTATCCGATGGAGAGATGAGCCATCCAAGTCCTCTTGATCTTGATCTTATCTATGATCTAGTCGTCAATGCAACTGCCTCCGCCGCCGGCGACACGCGAAGTCTCTCAGGCTGGACAGACACGCGGACCTGTTGTACTGAAACCGACACTCTCTTTCAAACCACCAAATACAAATGGCAGCAGCCTTTGCCTTTACAATGCAGCAAGGCTTCACGTTCCGAGAAGAAATGGAAGGTCCACCGCACGATCACCTCGTGAAAGAAGCTGCAATGCGAATGGATGTCTGCGTGTACCGCCCGCCTTGTCACCGTCCGATGACGCCGCGCATCGCATCACCGACGCCTCCACAGTGTGTGTTCCATGTGCGCGCACAAGGTTGAGTTTTTTGGTTGCATGTGAAACCTTTTCCCCCGCCCCTCGGACCCTACTTATTGTCTTTGTTTCCTCACTGGTGTTTTTACTTCTTGTTGCGTCTCTCTGTACCTACAGCCGCTGATCCCCTCTATGCACTTGCTACGGTCGTCGTCGCTACGTCTCGCCACCCTGACGTTATTCCCGTTTCTTGCACGGCTACCACACGTGTGTGCACATGGTTATGTTGCCAAAGTCACCATCGACGGCAAAGATTACACCGGAAATGTACCCAACGCGGACCCAACGCCGTCTATCGTCCGCCAGATCAACAATATCGCACCCGTCAAGAATGCATCGAATCCTTACCTCAACTGCGGACAGGACGCCCAAAAGGCCGCCCTCGTTGCGAACGCGAACCCGGGTAGTCGGCTTCAATTCTTGTGGTTGGACGGTGATGGGACGCACGTGCGTGTCTATTTTTTTTTCTCTATTGTTCATGTCGGTCTCTTACCTCGCACGTCTGAATGCGTGTACAGTGGCCGCATGACATTGGTCCTATCATGACATACATGGCGCCGTGCGTCAACACGACGTGCGACCAGTACGATCCCACCCACGCCGAGTGGTTCAAGATCGACGAAACTGGCCTCGAACCGGGCAACATGACGTGGTACCAACAAAACATCAGTACGTCCGTGTTCGACACCTCGTCTTGTTCGTCTTGGTTGATCCTATCGCACGTTCAGTGAACGGTCTTCCGGCAAACGTCACGATACCTGCCACGCTGCAAAGCGGACAGTATCTCATCCGACACGAGATCATCGCGCTTCATCTCGCTACCACCATGGGTGGCGCCGAGTTTTATCCATCCTGCACGCAGGTAAATGCTCCACGTTTGCCTTTTGTCTTCCGATCCGATCATCCTCCCCTCCACGTCCATGTTGCATGTCCGTTGACGAGGGATGGTGTATTGCAGGTCAACGTCAGCGGTGACTACCTCGGCATCGCGTCCACCAACGAAGAGGTGACGTTTCCAGGAGGCTACTCGGACGACGACCCTGGGATCTACGATCCCACCGTGTTCGACACGCCGACTCAATATACCTTTCCTGGGCCGTCCGTCGCCGCGTTCGTCTCGGGCAGCGCTGGCTCCAACTCGAGTTCAGGCTCTGGTTCTGGGTCGGGCTCTGGATCGGGCTCGGGCCCGGCATCCACGACGTCGAGCGCGTCCTCTGCAGCGCCGACGACACTCACCTCGCCGAGCGGTGCGACGTGCGCGCTTCGTCAGCAGTCGTTGGCGGTGCACACTGGCAAACGGAGGAGTATAACCAGTGGCATGGCTGCGTGGATCCGGTCGATTGGTTCCTGAACGGGTGAGATGCGGGACGAGGCACATGGTCACGGTCGTTATTTATGCTCTGATAATACTATAGCGGGATGGCGCGTGGAGGGGGTCTGCGGGTCTGCGCATTTGGATGTCTGGTGGTGTAGGATAGCATTATGGGTAGTAAATCCACTTTGAAATCAGTGTAGAACGTCGCTGGGCAATGAACCCATGTATTGTATTCATTGTCGTACTTGGCACTAAAAAGCACTTGCTAACAGCGATCGATGAAAGCATGGACAAGTGTCAAGTGGTATTATCATTTATGTGCATACTGCGTCATGAGCATACATCGCTGCGGGCCTGTTCGTCCCTCTGTGCACTACAAGTACTCTGTGTCAAGTGGATGTATTAGCTCCGTCGAGGGGCAGTCGACACCGCAAGCAAACGGTTCAACTTGGGTATGAATGGCGTGTTGCGTCCCGGATGGCGCCGTAGAGGTTGCATACCATCCAAGTGACTCACCTATATCCTGGAAGCCACGATGAGGGAACAGATACCAGACCGTCAACAACCTGAAAAATGTATCAAAACGTCAGCGCAAGGAATTAGAGCCAAGGGATGAGGAACACTCGTCCAGGAGAGCTCGATTTGAACATGACGACCCCAAACTCGAAGTGGACGCGAACTTGCATGTCAAGGAACGCTGGGGGATCTATAACGTGTCGAAGAACTTGCAGAACGCGTCAGAACAAGTCGACAAACAGTTGGATGCAGGGCAGGAGGAAGACCCACCTAGGAGAGCTGAGAGCAAACCAGCCGAGCCGCGACGCGGATGCACGGGATGGTGCAGTGTCCAGGAGCACCCTGAAAGATGGTAGGAACGAGCGCATTTACGCGACGAACACGACATACCGGACCAGAAGGCCATTGGGCGAACAGAGCAATATGTATGGCGCAATGAGTGGCACGCACTGTGAGTCGAAACGACTCAAAACGAAGTCATTTCGGGCTACAACGTACGAGTGGCCATGTCAAGGTCAAATTGTACAGATCGGATACACACCATAGGATATTGGGAACATGGGAGATCTGCCACGAACCTCTGTGCAGATATTGCTCCAGCAGAGAACTACTTCGGGAACACCCGGGCCATCGACTGTTTCGGCCGACCAATCAACAGTCATTGTAACCACGATCCACTACTAGCTCGACAGGTATCATCATCACACTCATTCGCCAAGTCAGGAGGCTGTCGATCGTTACGCGCCATGCTGTCCCCTGACTCCTTGCACCAATACTTGGAGGTACAACCGTCGACCGGGGAACAAAAAATCAAGCACACCAAGAATTGGTGTCATGCCAATGAGTTACCGTTTCTCAAGGGACAAGTTTCCCGCTGATGCTTGGCATGTCTATGGTAAGTGTCGACAAGGTGGAGGCGGAGGCTTGAATGTAAGAGAGTACTTGACACCCGCGACATAGCTTCCGCTCCCATGTGCTACCCCGGACAATTAGCAGACCTGGACATGCGGAGCACCTTCAAGTGGCCGACATAGCCAAACCGTATGTCTTGGAGTCAATGAAATCATATTCAACGCGACTGTGTACTCAATTCACCTCACTACTAGGACGACAAAAATATCAAGAAATTCAAGAAGAACATAGAGCAGATGGCACTGAGCCGAATGTTCGAATGATGCTGGTATAGTTCTTTGGCGGTCACTCGTAACAAAGACTGATTGGCAGGTACCGATGTCCTTCTGGAACACGACTATTAGACAACTGTCTGGCACAAACTTCGTATTCAAGTTGTGATGGCTTACCATGGATCATTCCAGGAAAGCTTCGCTCTCAGACACAACTTGGCTTTGAGAGGCATGAATATCACCCAGCCGAATTGTGAACATGCCCGCCTTTCGTAAGTTATCCAATGATGGCTCCTCGACGTCTGCCATATGTTCACGAATTGTCCGAGAATGTGCTGCAACCCACAGGGTCTCCAGCACACTAACACCGTTGATAGATGGACGGGGGTGTGCATATTTTGCTGGGATCCCAGCGAGGAGAAATGCAAGAATCAAAAGGACCAAGGAGGCCCCTGAGGCAAACACAACCTTAAAGGAGATGGGATTTTTGTGAGTGATGTCATAAGTGCAATACTTACAGGGATTGTATTGATCTAGTAAGAGATTTCCTTGAGCGAAGAGTGAAGTTTGAAATTTTTGCAATGCTTACATTCAATCTCCATTCAGTGATCACCTGTGTGACTGGACTTTGACCATTTGTCCGCAAAAATCCTCCTTGGCTTGGTCCAAGTTCACCAGCTAGAAGAGTGGTTAAGAAACTTAAAAAGTATACAGTGGCTCAAAAAACTGTCCCAATGTTTGCATGTTTTTCACTAAAGTCAATAACCCCCGATACCCCCTAACCCCTATCTAACATATGAGAGTATGAAATAATGTACTTACTCTTGGCTTTCTATTGGCTCAGGGATCAAGGGATTTGAATAAGATTTGATGAAATGGCACCCATTTCAAAATGACAACTCATTGGGACAGTTTTTTGACTTTGTACAAGATAGGGTATTTAGTACTTGGTATGACCTCCCTTGGCCTTAATAACTGCTTGAATCCTTCTAGGCATGCTTTCTATCCATTTCTGACAATCATCCTCAGAAATCTTCCCCCACTCTACCACCAACCTATCCCATAACTGATGAACCCCTATAGGAGTCCTTTCATAACCAGAAAGACATTTTTTGAGATGACCACAAGTGTGTTCAATGGAGTTGAGGTCTGGAGACTGAGCAGGCCCATCCAAAAGCTTGATATCTTGCTCCTTGAACCAAATCTTGGCTCTTCTGGAGATATGTTTGAGATCATTATTCTGCTAGGAAATGACTTCATCTGCAGAAATTCCAGATTCCTCCATGCTTTGGAGCAACCCTCCCTCCAAAATGGCCACATACTGTTCAGCATCCATCCTCCCCTCAACCTGACTCAAAACCCCCACACCATTCCACCCAATACAGCCCCATACCATGAGTGATCCTCCTCCAAACCTGACTGTATCTTTGACCTCCTTGAAAGTGAGCCCCTCTCCTTTCTTTTTCCATACATATTTCTGCCCATCAAGCCCAATTCTATTGATTTTGGTCTCATCTGACAAAATTACCCTATTCCAGTCCTCCACAGTCCAATGCTGGTACTTGAAAGCAAAGGGAAACCTCCTCTTTCTGTGACTAGCAGAGAGAAGAGACTTTTTTGCTTTACCACAGCCTTTAGAGAGGCCTCCTTGAGGGTATTTCTCACTGTCTATGGGCATATAGGAGTGCTGATAATGGTATCAATGAAATGAGTGGCATAGACAGCATTGCTGGCCTTCCCAGTAAGGATTTGCTAGACAATAGCACATTTATTGGTAGAAGAGAGTTTGAAAAGACAGCCACCATGATGGTTTTCCCTCTCTAGTTGGATTTCCCAAAGGGCCCTGGCCACAGTAGACTTCGGTATGTCAGTTTGAGATGCAATTCTCCTGCAGAAAAGATCAAAAGATGATGTTGTCTCTTTTAGGAGCAGAGAGATGTTTCATGGTGGGAATGAGGGAATTCATCTGTGATGACAGGGTTTATCTATGCTGTAGAGTAATTAATTACATAATAGTGACATAATATAGTCATTACATAAGGTATGTCACCATCTTACAGCATGCCAGGGTCTAATATATGTAATAAGAATGTAAAGTCAAAAAACTGTCCCAATGAGTTGTCATTTTGAAATGGATGCCATTTCATCAAATCTTATTCAAATCCCTTGATCCTTGGGCCAATAGAAAGCCAAGAGTAAGTACATTATTTCATACTCTCATATGTTAGATAGGGGTTAGGGGGTATCGGGGGCTATTGACTTTAGTGAAAAACATGCAAACATTGGGACAGTTTTTTGAGCCACTGTATTATTAGAGTTGGGAATATACCTATCCAAATGATGGCTGCCACCAGCTGCTCAAGGGTCTGTTCCAACTGATCTGGAGGGAGTGTATATAAAGATATGTTTTGCATTGGGAGTGCTGGACTGTTTGCACCAGTGATTTTTTTTCTCATAGAGGCTGATAATGGAATAAACATACCTGGTTGTTATTGTACATATTTCACCATTTGTGGAGCATGTCACAAATGGATTCCCAAGAAAAATATAAGCAACCTAGTCACATTTGTCAGGTTTGTTGTTTATACAATAACAGCTCAAGTTATTCTTACATCCTGTGTAAAGTTTAGTGATCCTCCTGCTTCTGGAGACCATAGTCTCCAAGGTTGTGAGCCCATTTGTGGTAAGCTAGGAATGAGACTATTTGTTTGAAGGTCCAAGGTGACATTTGCTGTATGTGGTATTATGGAGCATGCTGCAAGGTATGCCTTTATTGGGGGTCCATCATCTATATGACAAAATATGATGTCAACAGTGTAGGATCAGATCAATATTTAGTATTTACCTTGTGGAATGTAGCAACTTAGATCTGTTTGACTGGTGGTAACAGATTCATCTATCTCAATGTTGGCTGTTATGAGAAAGAAATGATACTGTGAACATGATGGGCAAGTGTTGCTCTATATGTTGTTTGACTCTAGATAAGTTTGAAAAATGACTGATCACTAACATCATTTGGGAAGAATATATTGACAATTTGATTTACTTCAGTTGGACTTCTTCCATCTAAAGATAGAGTCAACTACTACATTACTAGATGTTTGAGCACATATAACTCATCAAAAAGGGAAAAAATCCCATGTCCAAGGCCACCAGTAGAAAAGTTGAGTGTTGGTGCCAGTAGTCCAGCACTGGTAGAATTATACCAAGAGAGATTTGATAATAGTCCACATGTAGCTTGAAGAGAAGTTGCATTCACAGTTGCATTTGTAAAGCTGGGTTGTGTAGTGTTGAGAATGTCATATATTGTATTGTTGAGTAGACCATTTGTTTGCAGGTCATCAAGAAGACTGATTGGTGGCACAGTCTGAATTGCATATATCCAAGAGAGATTTGAAAAGACAGAGCTATTTGGCCAGGCTACCAGTGTTGGAATGGAGATGATGGAAGTGCTGTTGTAAGCTGTGAATTGCATAATGGTGGTGGAGGCAATATACATCACAGAGACACATCCCAGATATAGTGCCACACCAAGTATTGCCCAAATGGATGATTGTGGGTGGTATGGCTGAAGAAGTGTTGAAACTGCAGCTCCAATTCCAGTCCATGCACTGACAATATCATGCACTGTTGTCAGATGCTGTCTTTGAGCAAGGAGTTTTGAAGTTGCAAGCTGCTGCACAATAAATACTAGTGCTGCAGTGTATAGCTTTCAAGCAGATTTAGGTAATATGTTGTGAAAAGCATAAGTATAACAAAAAACTCACAACATAGAATGCCTGTAAGCATATACTCAAGATTGTGACTACCTGGATGTTATACACTGGCATGATAACATGGTGTTCTGGGTGATGTATCAAGAGTAGAACAAGGACCACATGGAGTGCAAAAAGTATGCTGTGAAGTATGTAGCACCACAGATGCATGGAGAATTGTCCTATAAATATAATTCCAATGACTGTTATTCAATCAATCTTGTCAATATTAAACAGACCTTTTGTATACAACTGGTTCCAATTATGCATTGTAGAACCTGACTTGAGATTGTTGTCCTCATCTCCATAGAGTTTGGTTGTTCCAATATCCAGAAGGCAAACTTCAGTCTTGGTTCCTTCAACCCTTAACTGGTCTGGTATAGAATTACAAAACCTTGTTATGAAGGTTGTGAAGTGGGCAGAAATCCACATCAGCTCTAGAATGCTGGGACTTGTGATTGCTTTCTTAGACATCTTTGGATATGAACCATGAAGCATCCAAGCCATAATAATAAAGAGAATGGATGAAGTAAACAAGCCAAGGATAGCCTTCAGATTGTTTTAGTACATTGCACATACAGTTTATCACAGAAGACCCACTGGTATCATGTTTACCTGTAGTTCACTTTAGAAACAAATAGAAAAAATATGCATTGATCATACATTCAATCTTTGCTCAAGCACCAGATTGATTATTGGGCTCTTCCCTTCAATCTGCTGGATGCCTTCTCCTATGGCAAAAGTGCTTGCTGTTAGCCATATACATATAAGTAAAATGGACCACAGGGTTTCATTGTTGACACACCCAACCATATGAGTTTTGCAGCGATTTGTGCAATTGAATCTTCAAATTTATTGGATTCAAGAGCTACTGGTGGTGGCAGCACTTCTATTGTTGTAGCTGATGCCAACATCCATGGAATGCCCAATAATTGGTTCAGATACCTATTTCCCAAGATAAGTATGTATCAATTTCATATAATATCCAAAACTCACAAATCAACTACAGACATATATTCACATTGTTCACCACTAGGAGATAACTGAGTTTTTAGACAAGCCAATGGCTCGCCACCAAATCCCTCCAGGGCAGTATTGAGCTATATATTGGCAATCAACCTAAATCTAATATATGGCAGGGAGATACAAATACCATCTGTGTCAGCTCTGTAGTTGAACCAAATGACCATGTCTTCCAAGATTCAGGTGCAGATTCCTTGTTTAATTTAATTTCTCCATTCTGCATAGAGAGGTTCTGTGTGGCATTTGTAGTATGCAGAGTGCATGCAACAAAAAATGATGTATTTGGAACAGTAGTGCTAGAAGATGGTCTAGCAGCACCAAAAACTTTTCACAAATAAGTAAAAATATATTGGATATTCATATTAAAAACTCACCAGATGTATAAATAGAAGAATCAACATCAAGTTGAATAACTTGGCCAGTCAAGTTTCCCAGGTCCACATTGGTAGAAATTTGGGAGAAAATATAATTGTTGCAGAGAGAGCAAGGCTAGAAAGCTTGTATAAATATTCACACAAAATAATATAAAAAGCTCACTGATTCAGTCCCTGATGATGCATCAAAGAGAGACACCATGTTTGGCCCTAGCATGAATGGTAAGCATAGAAACAAATATATAACATAGTATCCATACCTGGCACATTCAGTGCAACTTCACCAAGGCCACTCACATTAACAAAATAGATTCCCTGAGTACTGTCCCACTTTCCAACTAAAGAGTTTGAAAGTAGACCACAATCAGCACTGATATTGGTTGTGTTCACAAGAGCCTCAATATAAGGATCATTGGAAATTGGCACATCATACAGCACATTCCCACTCAGTCCTTTTGCACTTGACAGCAAAGGCCACAATGCAGTCAAAGGGGTGACACTAGCCCAGTCAATGCTAGTAAGATTGACTGATGAATAGGGCCAGGCTAATGTTGATGGAACAACATTCGTGATGGTATTGTTGAAGGCTTCGAATTGGATGACTGATGACGAAATGATGTGCAAGCCAGAGATGCAGCTCAGGTATGCCAACACCAGGAGTATCATCGACGGCGAGGACACGACCTTGGTTTGCTGCCACAACGTATGCATCGCAGCCCCGATGCTGTTCCATGCATCACGCACGTCATGTATAGTGGTGAGCTTCTGCCGTTTAGCCATGGCAGCATATATCGCGAGCCGTTGTACAATGACGACAAGGACTGCGGTGTATATCTTTCCGGTATTGTCGCGTCAGTATCCACTGAGCGAGGTCACACAAGCGTACCGTGTAAAATGCCTGGAGGAAAGCCTTTAACGCAATGGTAGCAATGGTATTGTAGATTGAGACCGAGAATCGATGTTCGGGATGAGTGAAAAGCATGGCGACGAGTGCAGCATGGATGGCGACGAGGAATGCATGGAGTGTGTAGCACCAGGAGCGGAGGGTACGGTCGGGCCTGGTAGAGGATGCCGGACCACCGTCGTGAAGGAGTGCTGTGGTGAACAGGATCTCAGTATTGCACTTGCGGGAAAGTGGAAGGACGAGATGCTTGCTCTCGTAGGATGAGTCTTCTTCCCGTACTGTTGTGGACGGTATATCATCGTCTGATGGTGACATTGAGCGATGGTCGACACTTCGATGACTTGAAGCATATGGCTCGGCCATTTCTGCAGGTTGCTCTGATCGAATAGAGGGATGAGAGGAGACGAAAGGTAGCGGGGTCCGCGCACTGACTTCCACTCGATAATTTTTGCTGGCGGCAGTGTGCGAAAATGAGATATATCTGGACTGTCGTGATGATCACGACGCCAGAAAAGAAACGCTACTGTGAATGGCTATTTAATGGTCCAGATTCCCATATATATATAACCTCACTCTTTCACGATTTTCCCCCGAGGGATTGCGAGGATGCTGGTATTGACAGCACTTTGAGGGGTATTCCAGGACTCGATCAATAGGGTGGTTTGGCCAGATGCTAACAGAATGGTTAGCTTCATCGAGAGGCGGCAAGATTTCCTTTGCCACTGACCTGTTGATAGACTCACAGAGGGAGAGACGCAACGATCATGATCATCCGCGGGCTCGCAAACTGCCCGAGGGATCATTGCCACCAAATATGGTCTCGCGAAGGCTGGCTTGTGAGATATACCCATTTTAGCTCTCGACTTTTTGCGTCCGACAACAAAGCATCACGCACCACTCCACTCGGGAGGGACATCGCCATTCTTCGTGTTCTCATCATGTCGTCATGGGTTGAACGTACAGGCGATCCTATGTTTGGACATATGGTTAGCATGATCGAGACAGGAGTTGAAACGTTGAAAATGACCTCCGGAGATACGAGCCATTCTGATGACTTTCATGCTGCGAACACAGATTTTCTAGTTGCACTGACAGTACTACTGTAGTCCACGAAAAAGACATTAGTGAGACAAGAATTACCATATAGTTACCTTTCGACAGAGGCCCAAGGGAAAAAAAGGTCGACGACACCAAATCAGGACCGACGGTCAAAATGTACGGACAAACCTCAAAATAAAAGCTCCTAGGGTCCCTTCCTCCGCATGCACAGCATATTCAACATATGACATCCAAGTCTAAAAACAGCGACATGTCCCATGGACTGTCCTTGACCTCGTCCGATCCCATATCCTCGCTCCTCATGGAATCAGTGTCTATTGACATCCCCATCATCTGTATGTCGCTCTGAAAGTGGGATTCACGATGGATACCGCTCGGATATGGACCAAGGAATGGAGAGAGTGAGGCGGGTGAGGCGAGTGAGCTGGGGTAACTGTTGATCGATGTCGGCGAGGGGGTCCTATACAACAGAATGAGCGTTGTCAAAAGAAGCGTGTGGATGAAATGTAACTTACCACTCTGGGGTATGGAGGTCCAAGTGGTGCAAAAGTCGGCGCGCACAAAATGAGGATGGCGCGCACAAAACGAGCCATCGCGCACGCAAAACGAGGGGTAGCGCGCACAAAACGGGTGATTGCGCACACAACTTGGGAGACATTCACCTCAGTTTCTTTCTCACCTCTTCCCTCCTACCTGCACGGACCCACCTCATGGCACTCATATATGCTCTTAAGTACCATTTCAAGTAGTCCACAAGTAATGATGCAACACTCGCGCTCGAGTGACTGACATGCAATTGACATGTAGTTAACGTGTACTAAATACAAGGAAAAAATGAGAACTTTCCCAGCTCAGGTGCGGCTTCAGAGGGCCCAGAAAATCAAAGCCTGTCGTTGCATCCTCAGCACGTCCCATCGTCATGGGTGAGGACGAGGGAGAGAGGGAGAGGGGATGACGCTCGCTGCGACGCTGTCGTCGTCGTCGTCATGTCCTTGCGTATCATTGTCAGTGCATCCCCATTGTCCTGTCGTCCAAGTCGTCATTGGTGATGACGAGGGAGAGAGGAGAGGGGGGGGATAGCGCTCGCTATCCTTGCGTCATCACTGGCATCGTCGTTGCGTCTGAGTTGTTGTTAGCGAGAACGAGGGAGAGAGGGAGAAGGGACGACACTTACTGCGATATCGTCGTCATGTCCTTGCATCATCACCAGTGTCGTCCATCGCCCCGTCATCCGAGTTGTCGTGGGTAAGGACAAGGGAGAGAGAGGCAATGGTGCCCGCTGCGCTCGAGGAAATGACGCCAATGGACTTAAAACTTGCTTACTTAATCGAGTCACATGACTTTGTCGGCATCAACAACTTACTCCGACGATGCACCCTTGCCCTCACCCCCACGACGCTGACGACGCAATGACGACAGTGCCAATATCGCAGCGGGCGCCATTGCCTCTCTCTCCCTTGTCCTTACCCACGACAACTCGGATGACGGGGCGATGGACGACACTGGTGATGATGCAAGGACATGACGACGATATCGCAGTAAGTGTCGTCCCTTCTCCCTCTCTCCCTCGTTCTCGCTAACAACAACTCAGACGCAACGACGATGCCAGTGATGACGCAAGGATAGCGAGCGCTATCCCCCCCCTCTCCTCTCTCCCTCGTCATCACCAATGACGACTTGGACGACAGGACAATGGGGATGCACTGACAATGATACGCAAGGACATGACGACGACGACGACAGCGTCGCAGCGAGCGTCATCCCCTCTCCCTCTCTCCCTCGTCCTCACCCATGACGATGGGACGTGCTGAGGATGCAACGACAGGCTTTGATTTTCTGGGCCCTCTGAAGCCGCACCTGAGCTGGGAAAGTTCTCATTTTTTCCTTGTATTTAGTACACGTTAACTACATGTCAATTGCATGTCAGTCACTCGAGCGCGAGTGTTGCATCATTACTTGTGGACTACTTGAAATGGTACTTAAGAGCATATATGAGGGTCTGTGCACGGCAGCCACGGACAGGTACTAAGTACGGGAAGGAGGTGAGTGCAACCATCCGTTTTGTGCGCGCTACCCTCATTTTGCGTGCGCGATGGCTCGTTTTGTGCGCGCCATCCTCATTTTGTGCGCGCTGATTTTTGCACCACTTGGACCTCCATACTGGGGAGCCTACGTTGCTCGCGCAGTACATGGATCGTTCATAGCTCGATCGTATGCTGGGGTCGACCAAGGAAACATCGACACACGATGCGGTTCGATGGAGATTGCAAGGATGGCAGGACGGCATCGATTGCCATCCACCATCTACATCCTTGTGACATCCTGTCCCTATTTGATCTGGAGCAGCGTGAGCCATATCACGGTTCGCCAAAGTAACGAAACTCGTGTCCGCATCCTCAAGAAGCCTAGGGACTACAAAGGTTGGCAGGTCGTCTTCATTCGACGTCCCTTGATCGAGTCCTTCGTTGGTTCGAACGCCCCGTGGTCGGCCACGTGGACAAGTATGTGACATTGTCGTGGCTCAGGATCACGGAGCACGTCGAACACCTGGTGTGGACAAGACCGGTCGGATTGAACCTCCCCAAAAAATAGCGACGAACGAACCTCGGTAGAAGGGGCATGCCTTGGATGCGCTGATCATTCTCTGCATGGGCAATCATAGGCGACGGTCCGCCTCCTGTCGCGGCCATGCTCCATCGACGAGTACGCTCTTCTATGGGATATTGACAAACCAACCCACGGATACGACATCGTTCACACATGGGACGCTCGCCGCTGCACTGTGAAAAGGGCAACGAATGAGTATGATGGAATCGGGCATATGGAAGTAGGGTTAGAAATTAGTACGCCACCTTTGCTCTCCTGACCCTGCACTTGCTGCACGCCCGTGCGGTGCGTATGCGAGGATGTTCTGCGGCCTTGTGAAAAATGCCTGTAGTTGGGTCGAGCGCACCATGGAGTGTGGAGCGCGGATCGACATCAAGAGGCATGTCTGACACGACGAGGGGGAGGAAAAGCTGGGTTCTGCACATGTCTGAAGGAGAGACGAAAGTTGATGAGAGTCGCTCGAATTTGCAACAACGCACCGCATCCGATCGTTGGACAGCATCGATGGATCGCCATGTCTGGGACGCCCTCTTGGCAATCCATGCAGGATCCTTGAACAGGTCATTGTCGACGGTGCCATGGACAGCGCAACGTCTGCGTCACCCGCGCACGGGCCCATTGACCCTCGCGGAAACTTTCTTTCCACCTCCTGCATCATCATCGCCGCACAAAGAACCTCAAGGCCGTCCTCGGCAAAGGACGCGAGCGCGAGCGTCGACGACTCGCCTGGAGGAGCGGGAGCGGTAGCCAGCCATGTATGTTGACGTGTCGAGGAGAGTCAGTGTCCCAAAATGTACGTCCACACCTGGCGACATCTTTTTCTCACAAACACTCTGATTGGCTCACTGCTGCGACACCACAGAACTCAAAGTGCGTCCTTTGTCTCGCATCTCTTCTGTAAACCTGACCATTAACAGGCTTTGTACACGGTTCCACGCTCAACGCTCAGGTACTACGACACGAGCGTACGACCTGAGACCTCGTCAAAAACCTCGTACGTTCCGTCTTTCCTCTCGTGGCCAGAACTCAACGACATTTTGCAGAGTCCTAGCGTCGAAAATTACTACCTCTCTGCCAGAGGTGTCATGCCATTGCCAAGTAGTGCCCGGGGACCCGAGATGCCTCACCTCCAGACAGGTATCTAGAACTGGTCGTTAATATACTATCCTTCGTGCCTAAATCCACTCTTTGACGCACTGGCACGAGTCGCTCAATCCCACGCATCGAAAACATGCAGGATTTTGCCGGAGGTGTCTCAAACGGGCCGGGAGACGGATCGTGTATCACATCTAGATGTTGGGACACTTGTCGGCTACACCCGTCCAATCGATCGTCTCAGATATCTGCCTTTGCACAGTATGCTTCGTATCGCATTGGTGATCCTATTGCGCTTTCGGTGAAGGCAAACGTCACGATACCCTCCACGCTGCAAGGCGGACAGTATCTCATCCGACACGAGATCATCGCGCTTCATCTCGCTACCACCATGGGTGGCGCCGAGTTTTATCCATCCTGCACGCAGGTAAATGGTCTACGCTTGCCTTTTTCTTCCCTTCGATCCGATCATCCTCCCCTCCACGTCCATGTTGCATGTCCGTTGACGAGGGATGGTGTATTGCAGGTCAACGTCAGCGGCGACTACATCGGCATTACGTCCACCAACAAAGAGGTGGCGTTTCCGGGAGGCTACTCGGACGACGACCCTGGGATCTACGATCCCACCGTGTTCGACAGGCCGACTCAATATACCTTTCCTGGGCCGTCCGTCGCGGCGTTCATCTCGGGCAGCGCTGGCTCCAACTCGAGTTCGGGCTCTGGGTCGGGCTCGGGCACGGCATCCACGACGTCGAGTGCGTCCTCGACAGCGCCGACGACGTTCACCTCGTCGAGGGGTGCGACGTGCGCGCTTCGTCAGCAATCGTTGGCGGTGCACAAGCGGAGGGGTATAGCCAGTGGCATGGCTGCGTGGATCCGGTCGATTGGTTCCTGAATGGGTGGATGCGGGACGAGGCACATGGTCACGGTCATTATTTATGCTCTGATAATACTATAGCGGGATGGCGCGTGGAAGGGGTCCATCTGCGGGTCTGCACATGTATCATGTCTGGGTATAGGATAGCATTATGGGTAGTAAATCCACTTTGAATCATTGCAGAACGTCGCTGGGCAATGAACCCATGCATTGTATTCATTATCGTACTCGGCACTAAAAAGCACTTGCTGACAGCGGTCAAGTGGTATCAACTACATAGATCTTCCTCAGAGAGTCAGAGAATACGTAGTACACAGCATAGTCCATATCCCGTCATTAGTTGTTCAATACTGGTCCAGTTGACAAAGCTGCAAAGCAAGCTAGGGCTAAGGGCACAGAGCGTCTCGGATGGCGCAGTAGAGGTTGAAAGCAATCCAAGTGACTCACCTACTATTAATACCCCGGAAGCCACGATGAGGGAACAAACACCAGAGCGCCGGGCTCCAGGGGGTGTGGGCATTGGGCAGCAGACCGGAGTTTAAGGAGATGCACCGGGACTGTCGGGATAGTATGAACGCGTAGAACGACCTGAAAAATGGATCAAAACGTCAGCACAATGGATTAGAGCCAAGGGACGAGGAATATTCACCCAAGAGAGCTCCATTTGAGCATGGCGACCCCAAGCTCGAAGTGGACGCGAAGGGCGTGTCAATGAATCGCTGTGGAGATCTATGACGTGTCGAAGAACTTGCAGAACGCGTCAGAACAAGTCGATGGATGCGACGCGGGAGGAAGACGCACCTAGGAGAGCTCAGAGCAAACCAGTCGAGCCGGAACACGACGCAGATGCACGGAATGGTGACCATTTGGACGACCGGAGCAAATTGGGAGTCGTTGAGGGTGAACGGAAGCACTAGTGATCGAGTTGGGTACATATGAATGGCACGTGCTGTGAGTCGAAACGACTCACAACGAAGTCATTTTGGGCTACAACATACGAGCGGCCGTGTCAAGGTCAAATTGGACAGATCGGATACAGGATATTGGGAACATGGGAGATCTGCCAACGAATCTCTGTGCAGATGTTGCTACGCTGAGAAGGATGAGATCGCGCGCACTTAGTAGTGCCTGGGGAACCATTCACTTCACAAACAGCCACTCGGGGACACCCGGGTCATCGACTGTTTCGGCCGACCAATCGTCATCATACGCATTCGCCGAGTCAGGTTGTCGAGCGTTATGCGCCATGCTGTCCCCTCCAATACTCGGAGGTACAACCATCGACCGGGGAACAAAAAATCTCCACATCACCAAGCACACCAACAATTGGTGTCATTGCCTGTATCAGACAGCTTCGAACAGGTAAATAATCTCCACCGCTATCAGACCCATGAGATAGTGGCAGTGACTCACTCGTTTCCAACCACCCTCGAACCCTCTCTCGACGTGAACGCATTTCGGCTTCTTCTTCCCGTTTCTGAAGTATCATATCGATGCCTTGCTGTGCAGTTCGAGCACGAGTATCGTCTCTTCGCCCGAATTCAGGGATGTCATTGTCATGCCAATGAGTTACCGTTTCTCAACGGACAAGTTTGCAGCTCGCGCTTGGCATGTCTATGGCAAGTGTTGACAAGGTCGAGGCGGAGGTTTGGATGTGAGAGAGTACTTGACACCCGCGACACAGCTTCCGCTCCCATGTGCTATCCCGGACAGTTAGCAGACCTGAACATGCGGACCACCTTCAAGTGACCGACATAACCAAATCGTATGCCTTGGAATCAATGAAATCATATTCAACGCGACTGGGTACTCAATTCACCCCACTACTGGGACGACAAGAATATCAAGAATATCAAGAAGAAAATAGAACAGATAGCACTGGGCTGAATGTCCGAATGACGCGGGTATGGTTCCTGAGCTTTGGTGATCACTCGTAAACATCAAAGAGTGATTGGCAGATGTCCTTCTGAAACACATGACTATCAGACGACTGTCTGATACAAACTTGTATTGTGAGAGCGCACCGTGCATCACTCCAGGAAAGCTTCGCTCTCAGACACAACCTGGCTTCGGGAGGCATGAATATCTCCCAGCCGAATCATGAACATGCCCGCCTTTCGTAAGTTATCCAATGATGGCTCCTCAATGTCTGCCATGTGTTCACGAATTGTGCGAGAATGTGCTGCAATCCACAGGGTCTCCAGCATGCTAATGCCATTGATAGATGAACGGGGGTGTGCATATTTTGCTGGGATCCCAACAAGTAGAAATGCAAGTATCAAAAGGACCAAGGATGCCCCTGAGGCAAACACAACCTGGAAGAAGATGGGATTTTTATGAATGATGTTAGTATAAGTGCAATACTTGCCGGGATTGTATTGATCTAGTAAGAGGTTCGAGCTAAGAGTGCTTAAAATTTGGTGCAATGCTTACATTCAATCTCCATTCAGTGATCACCTGTGTGACTGGACTTTCACCATTTGTCTGCAAAAATCCTCCTTGGTTTGGTCCAAGTTCACCAGCTAGGAGAGTGGTTAAGAAACTTTTAAAAAAGTATATTATTAGAGTTGAGAACATACCCATCCAAATCATGGCTGCTACTAGCTGTTCAAGGCTCTGTTCCAACTGGTTTGGAGGGAGTGTGTATAAAGAAGTGTTTTGTGCCTGGAGTGATGGACTGTTTATAATAGCAATTAATTAATTAATTTTCAAAGATATTAATAATGGAATAAACATACTTGGCTGACATTGAACATATCTCACCATTTGTGGGGCATGTCACAAATGGAGTGCTAGCAATAAGAGAGAAAACCTTGTCAAATTTGTCAAATTTGTCATGTTCATACAGTGATAGCAATTATTCTTACATCATGTGTAAAGTTTAGTGATTCTCCTGCTTCTGGAGACCATAGTCTCCAAGGTTGTGAGCTCATTTGTGGTAAGCTAGGAAAAAGATTATTTGTTTGAAGGTCCAAGGTGACATTTGCTGTTTGTGGTATCAAGGAACATGCTGCAAGGTATGCCTTTATTGGAGGACCATTATCTGATTGAAAGAAAAAAATGATGTCAACATTATAGGATCAGATCAACATTTAGTATTTACCTGGTGTAATGTAGCAACTTAGATCTGTTTGGCTTGTATGTAGTAAGAGATTCATCTATCTCAATATTAGTTGTTATGAGAAAGAAATGATACTGTGAACATGATGGGCAAGTGCTGCCCTATATATTGTTTATCTATATATAAGTTTGAAAAATGACTGATCACATACTTGAGTCAAAGTATTTACATAGTCAATTTGATTGACTTTAGTTGAGCTTTCATCTAAAAATAGAGTCAACTGCTACTCTACTAAATGTTTGAGCATGTATAACTTACCAATAAAGTAAAAGGCTCCATGACCAAGGCCATCAGTAGAAAAGTTGAGTGTGGGCACAGGAGCAGAGCTGCTAGTATGCCAAGAGAGATTTGATAGTAGCCCACATGTAGCTTGAAGAGTGGTTGCATTCACAGTTGCATTTGCAAAATTGGTTTGAGTGATGCTAAGGATATCATAAATTGTATTGTTGAGTAGACCATTTGTCTGGAGGTCATCAACAAGACTGATTGGTGGCACTGTTTCAAGAATTGCCCTTGTCCAAGAGCCATTTGAAATGGCAGAGTTGTTTGGCCAGGCCACCAGTGTTGGAATGAAGATGATGGAAGTGCTATTGTAAGCTGTGAATTCCATAATGGTGGTGGAGGCAATATGCATCACAGAGACACATCCCAGATATAGTGCCACTCCAATTATTCCCCAAATAGATGATGGTGGGTGGTTTGGCTGAAGAAGTGTTGAAACTGCAGCTCCAATTCCAGTCCATGCATTGGCAATATCATGCACTGTTATTAGATGCTTCCTTTGTGCAAGGAGTTTTGAAGTTGCAAGCTGCTGCACAATACATAAATACTAGTGCTGCAGTATATAGCTTTTAAGTGAGTTAAGTTAATATATTATAAAATGAATAGATATGGCAAAACTCACAACATAGAATGCCTGTAGGCATATACTCAGGATTGTTACTGCCTGAGTATTGTATACTGGCATGATGACATGATGTTCTGGATGATGTATCAAGAGTAGAACAAGGATCACATGGAGTGCAAAAAGTATGCTGTGGAGTATATAGCACCACAGATGCATGGTAAATTGTTCTATAAAATGATAATTTCAATGACTGTTATCCAATTAATCTTGTCAAGAGGATCAAACAGACCTTTTTTATACCATTGGTTCCAATTATGGATTGTAAAGCCTGACTTGAGGTTGTTGTCCTCATCACTATAGAGCTTAGTTGTTTCAAGATCCAGATGTAGAAGGCAAACTTCAGCCTTGGCTCCTTCAATCCTCAACTGGTCTGGTATAGAATGACCAATCCTTGTCATGAAACCTTGTAAGATTGTAGAGTGGGCAGAAATCCACATCAGCTCTAGAATGCTGGGACTTGTGATTGCTTTCTTGGACATCCTTGAATATGGACCATGGAGCATCCAAGCCATAATAATAAAGAGAATGGATGAAGCAAACAAGCCAAGGATAGCCTCCAAATTGTTTGAGTATACTATGCATATATTTTTTTGTAGAAGACTCACAGATGTCATATTTATCTGTATTCCATGTTAGAAATAAATAGGGAAAATATGCATTAACCATACATTTAATCTTTGCTCAAGCACCAGATTGATTATTGGACTCTTTCCTTCAATCTGCTGGATTCCTTCTCCTATGGCAAAAGTACTTGCTGTTGGTTATATACATATAAGTAAACTGGATCATAGGGTTTCATTATTACACACCTAACCATATGAGTCCTGCAGCAATTTGTGCAATTGAATCTTCAAATTTCTTGGATTCAAGAGCTATTGATTGTAGTGGCACCTCTGCTGTAGCTGATGCCAACATCCATGGAATGCCCAGCAATTGGTTCAAATACCTATTTGTCAAGATGAGTATGTATCAGTTTCATATAATATCCAAAACCCACAAGTCAAGTACAGATATAGCTCTACATTGTTCACCACTAGGAGACAACTCTGTTTTAAGACAAGCTAAAGGTAGCAGGCGAAGTCCCTGCTGGGCAGTATTGAGCTATAGATTGGCAATTAGCCAATATTATGTATGGCAGATAGATTCAAATACCATCTGTGTTAGCTCTGTAGTTGAGTCTGGTGACCATATCTTCCAAGGTTCAGGTGTAGATTCCTTGTTCAATTTGATCTTTCCATCCTGCATAAAGAGGTGCTGTATGGTACTTGTTGTATTCAGAGTGCATGCAACAAAAAATGATGTGGTTGGAACAGTAATGTTGGAAGGTGCATTAGAAGCTTTTTGCAAATGAGTAAAATATATTGGATATTCATATTAAAACCCCACCAGATGTAAAAATAGGAACATCAACATCAAGTTGAATAACTTGACCAGTCAAGTTTCCCAGGTCCACATTGGTAGAAATTTGGGAGAAAATATAATTGTTGCATAGAGGACAAGACTAGGAAGCTTATATAAGTATTCATACAAAAGATTATATATAACTCACAGATTCAGTCTCTCCCCAAAAAGTAACTGAGTCCAGAAGAGACACAGTGTTTGGCCCTAGCATAAATGGTGAGCATAGGAACAAGTATAAAGCAGCACCCATACCTGGAACACCCAGTGCAACTTCACCAAGGTCACTAACATTAACAAGATAGGTCAATTGAGTACTGTTCCACTTTCCAACTAAAGAGTTTGAAAGTAGACCACAATCAGCACTGATATTGGTTGTGTTCACAAGTGCCTCAATATAAGGATCATTGGAAATTGGCACATCATACAGCACATTCCCACTCAGTCCTTTTGCACTTGACAGCAAAGGCCACAATGCAGTCAAAGGGGTGACACTAGCCCAGTCAATGCTAGTAAGATTGACTGATGAATAGGGCCAGGCTAATGTTGATGGAACAACATTCGTGATGGTATTGTTGAAGGCTTCGAATTGGATGACTGATGACGAAATGATGTGCAAGCCAGAGATGCAGCTCAGGTATGCCAACACCAGGAGTATCATCGACGGCGAGGACACGACCTTGGTTTGCTGCCACAACGTATGCATCGCAGCCCCGATGCTGTTCCATGCATCACGCACGTCATGTATAGTGGTGAGCTTCTGCCGTTTAGCCATGGCAGCATATATCGCGAGCCGTTGTACAATGACGACAAGGACTGCGGTGTATATCTTTCCGGTATTGTCGCGTCAGTATCCACTGAGCGAGGTCACACAAGCGTACCGTGTAAAATGCCTGGAGGAAAACCTTCAATACAATGGTAGCAGTTATATTGTCGATTGAGACCGAGAATCGATGTTCGGGATGAGTGAAAAGCATGGCGACGAGTGCAGCATGGATGGCGACGAGGAATGCATGGAGTGTGTAGCACCAGGAGCGGAGGGTACGGTCGGGCCTGGTGGAGGCCGCCGGACCGTCGTGAAGGAGTGCTGTGGTGAACAGGATCTCAGTATTGCACTTGCGGGAAAGTGGAAGGACGAGATGCTTGCTCTCGTAGGATGAGTCTTCTTCCCGTACTGTTGTGGACGGTATATCATCGTCTGATGGTGACATTGAGCGATGGTCGACACTTCGATGACTTGAAGCATATGGCTCGGCCATCTCTGCAGGTTGCTCTGATCGAATAGAGGGATGAGAGGAGACGAAAGGTAGCGGGGTCCGCGCACTGACTTCCACTCGATAATTTTTGCTGGCGGCAGTGTGCGAGAATGAGATATATCTGGACCGTCGTGATGATCACCACGCCGGAAAAGAAACGCTACTATGAATGGCTATTTATTGATCCAGTTTCTCATATATATATAACCTCACTCTCTCACGATTCCCCCCCCCCGGGGGGTTGCGAGCATGCTGGTATTGACAACAATTTGAGGGTTACTCCAGGACTCAATCAATAGGGTGGTTTAGCCAGATGCCAACAGAATGGTTAGCTTCACCGAGAGGCGGCAAGATTTCCTTTGCCACTGACCTGTTGATAGACTCACAGAGGGAGAGACGCAATGATCATGATCATCCGTGGGTTCGCAAACTACCCGAGGGACCATTGTCACCAAATATGGTCTCGCGAGGGCTGGCTTGTGATCAAGATATACCCATTTTAGCTCTCGACTTTTTGCATCCGACAACAAAGCATCACGCACCACTCCACTCGGGAGGCGACATCGCCATTCTTCATGTTCTCATGATGTCTCCATGGTACAATGATGAAAGGCTCGGATAGGGTCAAGCGATGAGAATATTATGACTGCACGAACATGTAGCTCAACAAAAGGGCACGGGTTGAACGTACGGGCGATCCTATATTTGGACATATGGTTAGCATGATCGAGACAGGAGTTGAACGTTGAAAATCACCTCCGGAGATGCGAGCCATTCTGATGATTTTCATGCTGCGAACACAGATTTTCTAGTTGCACTGACAGTACTACTGTAGTCCACGGAAAAGACATTAGTGAGACAAGAATTACCATATAGTCACTTCTCGATAGAGGCTCAAGGGAAAAAAAGGTCGACGACACCACATCAGGACCAACGGTCAAAATGTACGGACAAACCTCAAAATAAAAGCTCCTAGGGTCCCTTCCTCCGCATGCACAGCACATTCAGCATATGACATCCAAGTCTAAAAACAGCTCCATGTCCCATGGACTGTCCTCGACTTCGTCCCATCCCATGTGCTCGCTCCTCATGGGATCAATGTCCGTTGACATCTCCATCATCTGTATATCGCTCTCAAGGTGGGTTCCAAGAGGGATACCGCTCGCATACGGACCATGGAATGGAGAGAGTGAGGCGGGTGAGGCGAGTGAGCTGGGGTAACTGTTAATCGGCTTCGTCGGCGAGGGGGTCCTATACAACAGAATGAGCGTCGTCAAAAAAGCGCGAGGATGAAATGTAACTTACCAGTCTGGGGATCCTGCGTTGCTCGCGTAGTACATGGATCGTTCATAGCTCGATCGTATGCTGGGGTCGACCGAGGAAACATCGAAATACGATGCGGTTCGATGAAGATTGCAAGTATGGCAGGACGACAACGGTTGCCATGCACCATCTGTGTCCTTGTGACATCCTGCCCCTACTTGGTCTGGAGCAGCGTGAGCGAAATCACGGTTCGCCAAAGTAACGAAACTCGTGTCCGCACCCTCAAGAAGCCTAGGGACTACAAATGTTGGCAGGTCGCCTCCATTCGACGTCCCTTTTCCTTCCCCTCCCTCATTCGTGATCGGGTCCTTTGTTGGTTCAAACGCCCCGTGGTCGGCCTCGTGGACAATTACGTGACACCCCTGTGGCTCAGGGCTACGGAGCAAGTCGAAGACCTGGTGTGAACAAGACCGGTCGGATTGAACCTCCCCGCAAAATAGCGACGAACGAACCTCGGTAGAAGGGGGATGCCTTGGATGCGCTGATCATTCTCTGCATGGGCAATCCTAGGTGACGGTCCGCCTCCTGTCGTGGCCCTGGTCCATCGACGAGTACGCTCTTCTACGGGGTATTGACAAACCAACCCACGGATGCGACATCGTTCACACATGGGACGCTCGCCGCTGCACTGTGAAAAGGGGGACGAATGAGTATACCAGGGATGGAATCGGGTGTAGGATTAGGAATTAGTACCTTTGCTTTTCTGACCCTGCACTTGCTGCAGGCCTGTGCGGTGCGTATGCGATGATATTCTGCGGCCCTGTAAAAAATGCCTGTAGTTGGGTCGAGCGCACCATGGAGTGCGGAGCGCGGGTCGAGGTCAAGAGGCATGTCTGACACGACGAGGGGGAGAGGAAAAACTGGGTTCTTGAACATGTCTGAAGGAGAGACGAAAGCTAATGAGAGTCGCTCGAATTTGCAACAACGCACCGCATTCGATCGTTGGAGCATCGATGATCGCCATGTCGGGCCCTCTTGGCAACCCATGCAGGATCCTTGAACAGGCCATTGTCGACGGTGCCATGGACAGAGCGACGTCACTTTCTTTCCTCCACCTCCCGCATCTTTTAAAAACCCTGCCTAGCGCATGGCAAAAATGCTGATCGCTGAACAAAGAACCTCAAGGCCATCAAAGGACGCGAGCGTGAGTGTCGACGCCTCGCCTGGAGGAGCGGGAGCGGTAGTTGGCCATGGACGTTAACGTGTCGAGGAGGGTGTCCCAACTTAATGTACGTTCACACTTAGCGACATCTTTTTCTCACAGACACTCTGATTGCTCCCACCACTCAAAGTGCGTTGTTTGTCTCATATCTCTTCTGTAATGCTCACCATTAACAGGGTCTGTACACGGTTCCACGCTCAACGCTCAGGTACCACGACACGAGCGTATACGACCTCGTCAAAAACATCGTACGTTCTCTCCCGGCTATAACCCAACGACATTTTCTTGCAGAGTCCTAGCGTCGCAAAAGACTACCTCTCTGCCAGATGTTTCAAGTAGTGCCCGGGGATCCGAGCTGCCTCACCTCCAGACAGGTATCTAGAGCTGGTCCTTGATATGCTATCATTCATGTCTAAATCCAATTTCAGACGCTTTGGCACGAGTCGCTCAATCATACGCATAAAGGAGGTGCAGCATTCTGCCGGAGGTGTTAAACGGGCCGGGAGACGGATCGCGTATCACATTTAGATGTTTGGACACTTGTCGGCTGCACCCGTGCAATTGATCGTCTCAGATATCTCCCTTTGTATACCATGCCGGGCTCCACTCAGCTTTCAGAGTCAACCACCAGCCTGCTCTTCTACCACCCCGATTGTTACTCTCCTGGGATTTCTCATGTCCTTTTCTACTGATCTCGTTCCCGCATGAGTCGTCATTCTCGGTGTTGTTGCTTGATTCACATTTATTATGGAATCACTCCAGGGAAGACTGGCATCTAAGAAATGCGTCGACATATCAGCCTCCGCTCACTGTTGTATTTTGAACACAACCCAGGTCACAGGTGAATCGGCGCTACAAAGGCATGACGGTGAAAGACCCTTGCCATCGGGATTTCTTGGGGATACGCCCCGCGAAACCTCGGATGTTTTGGAGTGCAATACGTCGTCTTTCGAGTCTCCGTGTGTTCGATGCTCCATTTTCTCAGACACAGGCAGACCGAGCCGTGGATGTGACGACGTCCGCCCACCGTCGACCACCGATCATGCTCGTCTACAAAGATAATGGCTCGAAAGGAGCACTGACGATTTACAATTGTACAACAATTGTACTTGCGTAGCTCAACAGCTGGTTCTAAGGTATCTCAACCGAACTCACCCCATATCCAGCGGATCATACTCGACGGGTCCATACGCAATAATGATTGTAAACCCTCGTGCTC
>JBBPSJ010000296.1:0-26337 GCA_038093535.1 Boletus reticulatus
GGAACCAGTAAGGTAAGCCTTTACTAAGGTGTTCACTTAGCTGGTGAATGGAACTTGTATGACTATATCATTGATAGAATTTCAACCCTGTATTGCACATATTTAGCCGAGAAATATGATATACAAAGCAAAGTCTGAGTTCTCACTGTTTTTATCAGGCAACACAGTAGTCTCAGACAGTCTCTGGCATTCTGTAACTCTGTTGGACACCCTAGCAAGTTTAATAGAGTCAGTTTGCAAAACAAATAACTTGTGATGCTTTTCAGTAGTCTTTTCTACAGTGAAGTGATCATCACACTTGGGTGTGCTTAGAGCTGGTAGAGATGACAGTTGTATTTCAAGTTAAAAGTTGCAAACTTACAGGTTATGTATATAAGTGGCTGGGAGATCCTCTATTACACTATCCTACACATGACCCAACTAGGTTGTGTGGACATTGTGCTCTTTGGTGACATAGACATGGAAGCATGACAGTTATCAAACCATTCCTGGGTCAGTTTATCCAGCTGTTGTAGTCAATTCAGCTCATTTCTAAGATCTTGCTGTAGTTGAATGAAAGTTTGATGTGAAGGAAACCAACAGAGAACACCCAATTGTCATAGGCCAGTAGCATGCGAGAGTATCACATAAGCATTCTATATTTCCCTTGCACTGGCAAGGTCAACAACAGCTTTGGGCATTGAAGCACCTTGTACTTTATAATCAGTCAATGCCCATGCAGATACCAATGGCAGTTGGATTTGTGATATATTGACACAGCTCCCCCTCATTGGTGAATATGTAAACCAAGTTGTTTTCAGGAAAACAGGTATTATTAATTCTTTTAAGCCATCCAATGCAAGTGGTGATGAATTTATCTTGATATAGACACATACAACTTCTTAGCCTTTAGTAGTAGTGTGAAACAAAATGTCTCTAACTACGCCTTGTGAGCCATTCACTATTTTGTTTCTGATTAACAGGTTTTCAGTTACCATGACTGGCATTTCCAGTAACAGTGGGAGTTGCCTAATGCATCCTTTGAACCAGTGAATCACATTAGGGATAGCCACAATTGATTTTGACCACAAATGGAAACACTGTTGATTTTATCAATTGTCAAGTATGTATGGTATCCTAATTTATTAAGCATGCACACTGCTTTGCTTTAAAGTCATTTTATAGGTTATGCAATTGCCATTTGCCAAAAATAACAGGGGCTTCTTTTAAAACATTATACTCTACTAGTTTCATCAGGAAACCTACATTTTTTCTGGGTGATTTAGATAAATGACAAGACTGACAGGCCTGAATGGACAAATCAATGATAGATTGACTGAACTGACTGACCTGATTTACTGACAAGCTGATAGGCTGATATATTGAATGGACTGGTTGACTAACCAACTACCTAGCTGACAAATTGACAAACCTGACAAACCTGACTGACTGACCAACTGACCAACTGATGTGACTGACAAAACTGACTAACTGGTTAGCTGATGGCCTGATAGGCTGAATTGGCTGGTTGACTGACAACCTGACTGACTGATAGACTGACATGACTGACTGGCTGGTTGACTGACTGACTGATGGGATGACAGGACTGACAGGACTGACAAGATGATCAACTGACTTACTGGGTGGACTGATGGGACTGATATCACTGGTGAATTGACAAGCTGATATGCTGATAGCCCTGAGAATGCTGATAGCGATGAATTACTTATGAATGATAGCACTGATAGCATGCTGTCAGTCAGGCCAGACAAGTCAGAAAGGTCATTGATTTTGATAACTCAGAAAAAATGTAGGTTTGCTGATGTTATTAATGTGGAGATTCTATAGGATTTGCTCCTTTAGTATCTCATAGTCTGATGGGCCTGCACTGAGACAAAACCTGTTTAGTAAGTCAATGTAACCTGGGTCTGTCAATGTCCTGATGTTCTGCTTTAGCTTAACAACATGAGTTAACTGTTGCCAAATTGCAGCCCCAAACAACCCTCAATGTCCTCAAATGATTCCTTCCATCTGTGTTTGCAAGCATCCTAGCAATTCTAAGGCATACAATGCTGCACTTGCAACAGGTCTAAGTTATCCAAGGTCATCAATATACAGTGACCTTCAAAACTGTTGCAACCACCTATGAGCATCTTGCTTATGCTTGGTGGAATAAAATATAGCCACCACTCTTGGCTACCAGACTGGTCCCTGGTTCATGTAATTTGGTCAAGTGGATGTGGAGATATGACCATTTCAAAGTAGTAATACCATTGCATTAGTTTTGCATCTATTAGTATTAAGTGGGTATTTTGAATCTAGCAGCACCCAAAATCCTACACTTCAAGCCAGTCCTTTGTTGTCATAAGACAAGTTGTGACCTCATGATGCACCACCTGCTGGTGTGGCAAATGTCAATGTCACATAGCTTTAGATTTGTCCATAACAGTATGCATGAATCATTCTCAACCATTTTATTGTGAAGTATGAGGGGCACTTTGAAAAATGTGTATTCCCTCCCCCTTAAGCATGTCATCAAATTCTCTGGACTTGTATTCTTCCCCAGCATCAGACATCCATGCTAAGACTTTAATCTGAAATTGCATGTACACCATCTTCAAAAAGTGTCTGGTGGCTGTCAATGCAGCATCTCTAGTGTGAAAAGCCATGATCCACACCATAGAGGTGTAGTCATTAATGAATATGATAATATATTTATACCAATGGTAGAATTAAATAGGGAAGGCCTTTATGTCCAAGTAAATCAATTCAAATGTGCATGTAGCACATCACTCACTAGGAGGAAAATTATGGTTGGGAAGTTTATCTTTAGCATAGCCATTGCAGATGGAGCTTTCTTGTGGAATCTCAACATTAGGCAGACTTTTGATGTGTTTTTTGACTTGTTCAAATACTTTCTTTGAGAGGTGACCAAGACATTTGTGAAGAATATTATAAGTTATGCTTGCTTGTTGTCTTTTTAATGGTAATACTTTGATCATATATAATCCATAACCTACTCAACCAGGAACAAATGGGGTAAGAATAGTACCATCACTATAAGTGACTGTTAGTTGACATTCATCACCATGGACTTTTACATCATAAGTGAGCAATGAACCAAGGGAGACCCAGACAGATGTCTGAGTTATGTATGAGACCAACATTGTGCAAATCCATAATGTGGGAGCCCTTTTCAGAGTCTTCCCATTGCACAAGTACTCAACCTTGTCCTTCAATATAGATTATTTCAGAGATGGTCAAGACAGATATATATTCATAGCACTTAAATGCCTCATATTCAACAAAGTCAGTGTGATCAGAATGTAAAGTGCATTGAAGCATTGAAATTAAAAATCCAAAACATCCCAGATGAATCACACAAACACTTATTATTCAAACTAGTGGGAGTGAAGCATGTATAGTTATAGATAGGAATTGTTATGGATGAACCTGTGGGTGTCCAAGGTCCAACCCACACCTGCACCCACCAGAACATTCACACCCACAATGTAGGTATGGGTTTTTCCATGGGCTTGCAAAATCCAACCCATAGATATACTCATAGTGGGTTTTATCCATGGGTTTTGTACTCACATCAGTATAGTGTACATGAACAAATGTATAGTACTAATTACTATGAATAATTCCCAGCCTTTCTTGAGTGCACTCTCCTGATCTTTAGCATTAGGCAGTGTGACCATGTGCTTAACACTCTCTGTGTTAATGAACTTAAGGTGGCTCCAGTACCCAAGACACAAAACCACCCATGTTGACTGGGCATTAAGCTTGAAGTAGACATGACTCAGCAACAGATGGCCACAGCTAAATAAACACTCCACATTAATTGATGGTGCTTTAAAATTGTTCTGTAAAACAGCGTGGACAGATGTAGATGAACTTACCAGGAATCAACAAGTAGTCCAGGTCCATTTAAGAGAGCTGGGAATAGAGTAGTTCATGTTCCAACTATCAAATGAGGGGATCTTTGACATGCTTGATGTTTGTGCTCAAGTGTCTGTTAATTTTGGAGCAGAGCTCATTTGTTTTTAAAGGCATGACAGTGGTAAGATTATCAAAAATATTCTATTTGAGTGAGGAATGTCAGTAGATGGAGTATATTGGCAGCATGCAGATGATTGAACTGTAGTACACATGCCTTAGATTCTTTGGTGGACGAAAGCTCATTGCTCTGATGTCTTTACCCACTTCAAATTGTTGATAGTTCAGCTAAATGTGTTACAGACAAGCTTTTTAGCTGTGTTAATCTATTCTTGCAACCAGCCAGCATTCTTGAAATATGTAAGCTTGTAATAGGGGGTGTAGGACTGTGTTATTATGATTAGTACTGGCTTGATATGCTTAGAGCTTGAAATAAACATATCTATGGTGATTCAATAGATATCTACACTGTCAGTGAGTTTACAGTATCAATTTAGCATCTGTTTGGCAATAGTAATGGAAAATAAGACAGTGGGGGAGATGTCTTCATCTAGCTGCTTGATGGTAAACTAACCATTGATGTGATTCATTACAGGAATAACCATAGCTAGATTGGATGTTAACAAAGTCTGAGGGAGGGCAGGAATTGCCTGCTACTGTAGTACATTAGCTAGAGATAAAAACTAGGTAAAAAGAGAACCCATCCCAGCCACTGCCTAAGATGGGTGGAAACGACTGAGGTGCTTGTAAGTGAGGTGTAAGTATATATATACTATGGATGGAGGCACACTCATATTATGTTAGCTACAATATTGCCGTGATAACCCTGAAAGAAGGTTATAAGGATTAATAGAATAAAGTATTACACTTCTGGCAGTTCTGGTATTTCCTGAGATCGGAAGGCACGGGAAAGTTCCGGAAGTGGTTCTGGAATAGAGGTTCTGAGCTCAGAATGCTCGGAACTGTTGTTACTTGTCACTCCCACTTAAGGGTAGCCACAATCCCATGCCTCAAACAAACTTTGGCTCATTGGCAAGAGGCTTTGTGAGTATGTCTGCCACCATGTCCTTGGTGGAAACATACTGAACTACTGCTTCTCCTTTTCCAACTATGTCATCCCAGACAAAATAATACTTGCATTGGATATGTTTGGTCTGGGCTTGGAACTGCAGATCACGGCAAAGAATGATGGCTGCTTGATTATCGCAGAACAGTTCTGTGGGTGATTTCTGAGAATGTCCAATTTCATCAAAGAAGGTTCAGAGCCAGGCCAAGTGTTGCCTGGCATTGCTGAGTCCAATGTACTCTGATTCCGTTGTGGAGAGTGCTACCATGCTTTGCTGCTTGCTGGACCAGGAAATGGCTCCACGATTGCTGATGAAAACAAAACCAGAAGTGGAACGGGAGTTATCTGGGTCCTGGGACCATCCAGCATCAGAGTATCCATGGAAGTCCATGTCTGTGGAAAGGTCTGTTCCATTAAAATGGAGTTCCATATCCTTGGTGGTCTGAACATATTGTAGCACACATTTTGCTGCCTTCCAATGAACTTGTTTGGGTTTGGTGCTGAAGCAGCTGAGTATGCCTACTACATAAGCCAGATCTGGATGAGTTCCAAGCATGAGATACATTAATAACCCTATGACTGTAAGGTATAAAATCCATTTTCCTTCAATGATCATTTCTGGAATGGTCTGGTCGTTGTTGGGGTCAATTGCAGAGAGCTGGGAGGTATGTACCATAGGAGTCCATGCTGGTTTGCAAGTGGACATGCCAGTACATTCCAGAACTGTCTGAGAATACTGTGACTGAGAGAAGGATATGGTTCCGAGTTTCTGGTTCTGTTTGAGTTCAATTCTGAGGATGAATTTGGCTTTCCCAAGGTCCCTCATTTTGAATGCAGCAGAAAGCTTTGCTTTTATGGAGTTCATGAATTTCCGAGTGGTGGTAGCTAGGAGTAGGTCATCAACATAGACAACCAGGAAGCAGGTTTGGCCATCCTTCCGGAATACGTAGAGACATGTTTTCACATCTAAACGGAAGAATTCAAGTTCCCCAAGTTTCCAGTCTAGAATCTTGTTCCAAGTCCAGCCTGCTTGTTTAAGCCCATACAAGGAGCATCAAAGTTTCCAACAGTATCCAGATTGGATTGGAACGCCTGTCAGAGGTGACATGTATAGGTCCTCTTGCAGTTTTCCATTGAGGTATGCTGTGGATACATCCATCTGGTCTAGCTCTAGATTATGCTTGGCAGCTAAGGCAACTAGGGTTCAGACAGAGTCGAGGTTGGCTACTGGAGCAAAGACTTCCTGATAATCCACTCCCTCCTTTTGTGTAAAGCCATGTGTGACAATTTAGAGTTTGTAGTGTTACACATTTCCAGACTGATCCCGTTTGATTTGGAATACAGGTTTGAAAGTAATTGGAGTTACTCCTTCTGGGAAGAGTACCATCTCATACACATGATTGGAATTGAGGCTTTGTAGTTCCTCTTCCAGGGCAGACTGCCACAGCTCCTTGTCTGGACCGGAAAATGCTTTCTTTAGAGTATTTGGAAGTGGTTGTTTAGAGGATAAGCTTGTAGATCTAGTAAAGATGAAGTCCTCTATGGAGGCTGTGAATGCACCAGGAACTTCTGGGTCATCTTCCGGTGCTTCTGGTGGTCCCAATGGTTTTGGTGCTTCCAGAGTCCATTCCAGATTTTGTTGCTGTGCTTTCTCCTTGCGATTGGTTCACTGCTCAGCTTCCTCCTGTAGGACATGGTTGTAGTCTTTGTTCTTGTTTGCTACTTTCCATTGTTGGTTACTTCGTTGCACAGCCAGCAGAGGTGGTGGTGCAGCTGGAATGTTAGCTGGAGGTGGGCCTGGAGCAGGAATAGGAACAGGAGCAGGGACAGGAGCAATTGGTGGGACAATGCTGGGAGCTGGGATAGGAGCTTCATGTAACTGGAGTTGGTCTAGGTGTTCTGCAAGTTCATTGACACTGGGACTGGTAGGACGTTCCGGGATGTCTCCCACTGGTCCAACATTTGGCTGATGGTCATCATCATCATCATCATCATCCTGCTCTAGAATTAAACCCTCACACTGTCCCTCAATAGTGGGGGCATTCCATGGAGTGGACTCAGTACCGGAAGTAGTTCCAGACTCATTGAAGGTGACGTGACAACTGGAGATGATTGTCCAATGCTCAATGTCAAGGAGTTTGCAGGCTTGTTGTCCATGTGTGTATCCAATCATGATGCATTTCTTCCCATGTGATCAGAATTTTCCCCCCTGCTGCTCCTTGGGTGTGTAGGCATAGGCTGAGTTGTTTCTGAGGGTTACTGGATGTGGTGGATTAAGTGGACGATACATTTGGAACCAGGACCGATGAGAAACCATGTGGAATGATGCTCTAGAATCTATGATCAGTGTCTCCCACTATCATTTTGCTTGGAGGCCTGAATGCATTGAATTAGGGAGTTGGATACATTTGCACTGACTATGTGTGCCAAGTCCAGAACATTCAGAATGTCTGGAGTTCCTTCCACTGTGTTCACTTTCACCTTCTCTTTCTATGGCTTCCTAGATCCTCCACTTCTCAATTCTGTAACCCACTTGTTGTAAGTTTTGCAGTCAGTGGAGTTGTGTGTGGTGGTCAAATGGTGTTCACACCAAGCAGAAGTGTTGGCAGGTTGGGTAGAGGGCTTCCAGGCTCCACCAGTGGCCTTCATCACTAACTCTATATGTCCAGAGGAGTGGAGATGGGCATTCTCTGCAATGATTCGGGTCTCCACTGCATTGAAGGTCACTTTGCTGTCCTCTATGGTATTGATGAGGGAAGACTTGAATAGCTCCCATTCTGGAGACTTCGGAAGGGAGTTGAGGAGGATGAATGCCATGACCTTTGAATCTACAGCAAACTTCATGCCAGCAAGGCGGGACTCAGAGGTCCAGAGTGATGCAATGTGTTCCAAGACGTCAGAGTTACCATTCCAGGTGACATTAAAAATTGCTGGAAGATGTAGAAGGTGGAGGAGACACTTGGAGCATGCAGGACCAATTCAAGCTGGTCCCAGAGTGTTTTTGCAAAGCTGCAGGACACTGTTTTGAGCAAAAGGGCATCAGAGAGATAGTCTTGTATAATGCTATGGACTTTTTCATCACACACCAACCAGTCATGGATGTCTGAAGCAGTTACCCCAGTTGTTCCAAGGGTAGGTTGGACATCCATTCTGGAAACAACCACATAAGCCTTGCTGCTCCGGAGTTTTCAGATGACCTTTACTTTCCACAGCAGGAAGGTGTCAGGTCCAGTCAGGATTTTGTTATTTTGGATAACGACCAATATCATGTTGAGTGACAGGACAGGATAGAAGATTTGACAGAAGAAGAATTATTTTCTTGACAGATATCAAATAGCCATTAGCTGAAAGTGGCTGATAGCTGGAGATGGTTCGAGATGAATGGTAAGAGGTGCGCTGAGGGATGCGTGAGTGTTGAGTCATTTGTTTGATTAGCTTGCGCCAATAGGGCTCATAACCTAACAAAGTCTGAGGGAGGGCAGAAATTGCCTGATACTGTAGTACATTAGCTGAAACAAAGAAGAAAATTGGCTGTGTGTCATAGATAGTATGTATATACAAGATGTAAATGGTGCTGGAAAAGCATCTGTATGGATCAATCACCATGGTGGTCCAGCCAGAAGCTCTGTGCATACAATGTGTTGGCCTTGCACTTTCTCTTCCCACACCCAAGCTCTTCCTCTACAACCTTCACAATCTCCTTCCCGCTATCGAAATCCATGGACTCAACCTCCCCAACTACTATCCTTTCTCTATCTCCCCATTTGAAGACACTCAGATGAGTTGGTAGGTCTTCCAACTTCATCAACTCCTTTACCACTCTCTTGCTGGTCACCGCACTGTCATCACCCTGACTGTTGCCTCCTCGAGTATTGTGGCCTGAAAATCTGTAATGGCATGCTGTCACCCTTTATTAAGTTCCTTCCAGAGTACTGGATCCATTGTTTTCAGTTGACGTAGGGCTTTGTGAGTTGTAAATGAGGTCAAGCTACTGAATGAAAAATTGAGGTTGCATACACCCGAGAGCTTAAATGCCCATGATCAGATAAGTATGATCCTCTCAATTCTCTGAATTTCATTACCTTTTTGACGAGCTCTGGCTTATTGACAACCTGGTAGGCATTCCACATAGTGTTGTGCAGGGCTTGGCCACAAGCGCCAGGGGGCCCGGGCTTTAGAGTACACAAGCCTAGAGTCCAAGCTAGTGGCCAGGGCTCTCAGGCTTTGTCATGCTGTCGTTGGCTAAAGCCAAAACTGTACAGTACACAAAAAAATACATATGCCCTTAAATGCTTCTGTGGCAGTGGTACACTGGCCCAAAACTACCAGATGGAGCTAAGCGATCGTGGCGAAGAACAAGAATCTCGGCCAAAACAGGCAACATTACCATCGGCAAAGCTGTGGGACACCGCCAATGCTGTCATGCAAGAGCTGTGCTCTCACCAGGCCAAACTTGATGTCCTCCAGCAAGACAGTCACCCTAGCTGAGAGCAAAACTCAGCATCACCTCCTCCCACCTTTCCATCCTCATCCAGCAAACGCAAGAGAAAAACTTCATCCCATGTTGTTGACCTTCAGTTGGACTCAGAGAACGAATCTGTGCCTGGTCCAACATCTCAGCTGTCCAAAGGTGAGTGCCCAGATTTGTCAAATCTGATAACCAACCAAGGATCCATCGCAGGAAAGTGGGTGATAACATCTAGTGGGCCACAAGACTCGATTCGCAGTGGTGATAAGGGTGCTGGGAGGTTCCTTACTACCATACTCTGTGTGTGAATTCACTCAACGTTGCTCAGGCTCCATGTCTAACTCCACACTACTTACTTTGTCACTACCCTCCCAAGATGAAGTAGGATCCAATGGACTACTGAAGGACATTGCCATGCTAGATATAGATAGCTCAAAGCTTGAGACTCAATGGGAACAGTGCTAACGCAGCCACGATGTTGACCAATTCTTCAATGCAGTGTATGTCCGTGCGAGTGGTGATGTCAAGAAATGCCAAAAGTGCAAATTATGTTCAAAGGGTACTGCCCTGGTCATGCTTGTGGCAGAGGTATCAACATTGTGGCGTTATCTGGAATCATGCAATCACATGGCATATCTGAAGTGGGCCAAGGACAATAACTTTACATCTACAATATGCTACCAAAGGACCGAAAGGCACAAAAGAGCAAGTTGCAGACCATCCAGCAGAGTCAACTTGACCCCCATCTGCAGTCTATCATCCCAAAGGAACAGATTGCACCTTACAGCGACAAGCGCTTCCATGATGTAGTGATCCAATGGCTAGTAAACACAGATCAACCTATCAGCACCCTCGAACATCCTTCATTTGATCAACATCACTGCCTGTGCCACCAATGGTGTGAATATTCCCAACCAAAGGATTACATGGGAGGTGATTATCAATATTTTCAAAGGGCAAATGACTATGCTATGTGATCAGCTCTTGGTGAGCATTGTTTCCACTATGTTTGATGTTGCCATTCATCATGCACTCTTCAGAGCGATGCCATTTGTGGACATGTCAACCTGACATGTGATGCATGACAGGTGACCAATACTGATGCTTATTTTGCAGTAACTGGGTCTTGGATTGACGAAGGCACCACTGGAATATGGACAATGAAGATGGTGCTATTGGATTTCATACAGATGAATAGTGCGCACCATGGTGTTCATTTAGGTCAGGTGCTGTTCAAAGTGGTTGGGTGGCTGAAAATATCACACAAGATTGGTCATGTTACATGTGATAATGCTACCAACATGGACTCAATGGAGGTAGAATTTTGTGAACACATTGGACAGACGACAGACAAACATTGAAATCCAAGAAAACGATGTGTCCGCTGCCTTGCACACATTGTCAACCTCACCACACAAGCACTGTTGCATGCTCACAGCAAGTCCAAGTCATATGACCCTGTGAACCTGGATGCTGACCTTGTGGTCCAGTGCAGCTCATAGCGTGATGAGATTGGCCTCATCTGTGCTATCCATGTCAAAGGGTGGTCATCCGCCAAGTGTAAAGAGTTGTTTCAGAACATCCAGCTCCAAAACAAGCCAGACCATCCCCCAAGCTCATCACCCCTCCAACTATTACTCGATATGCCAATCTGATGGTCGTCAACATATGTAATGCTCGAGCGGAGTGAAAAACTGAAAGTGGTTCATCTTTCCATATTTATTCATGATATTTGTGACATTCTTATTGTTCCTAGAATGTCGACACCTTTGTTCATGAGCTTGCTGTCGCAGAAAGGGACTGTGAAAAGCAGCAGCAATTACTCTCGCTGCAACTAGCAGAAGACGAATGGATGTGTGTCAGTATCCTACTAGGATTACTGGGCAAAGCTGAACATTGTCAACAGTCATTTCCGTCTGATATTGGGCCAGCCATTCATCTCGTGCTTCTGGTACTTGAGTCATTGCATAAAGCTTGGTATTTGTGAACAACCAAAGCAGACTAGATTGACTTCTCACCAGTGCTCCAGGCTGGTGTCTCGAAGATTTCTGAATACTACTGCAAGACTGCTGACTCTGATGTACACATTATGGCAATGCATAAGTCCTTTGCTACTCTCTCATATCTACTACAATGATATATTACTTCTGTAGTCCTAGATCCAGTACAGAAAGTCAGCCACCTGCACCATTTTTGGGGTCATGAGACAGCCGACAAGGCCATAAACTATGCTGAGGAGCTTGTAAGCATGTCCACTTGGTTGTATGCTGAATTTTACTCATGACACATTGGAACCAGTACAAAAAACAATATTTATGTAGAACTAAACAGCCCTACTTTCAAGAAGCCCAAGCAACCCAAGCAAGCAAAAACGATGTCAGCGTATGGAAAAATTAGTCAGCTCCTCGATGAACCCTCTGACAATGACAATGACGACAGTGGTGTTGGCACTGACCAATCAGCAACCTTGGTTGGTGAACCTCATCAACTATGGCTCACAGACTTCTACAGCTATCTGAATTCGAAAGATCAGCTTGCCCCAAATATGCCTATTGTGCAATGGTGGGCCTTAATGTCATGTGGTATCCAGTTTGGGCCTCTTTGGCCCAAGACTATCTCGCTGTGATAGCCACTTCTGTGTTGAGCAAGCAAGCATTCTCATCAGCAGGTATCACAATTAGCAAGCGACACAACCGGTTGAAAGGTGACATAGTTGAAGCACTACAATGTCTCAAATGCTTCATTTGGTGTGATCTCCTTTTTCGTGTAGACCCTTCTGTACATTCAGAGGTTTCCAACAAGGGTCCAGGACCAGCTGGAGTGGATGCAGAAGGGTCATGGGATGGTATAGTTGATGACTTGGCACTTGGTGAGGAGTTGGAAGAAGTAGACAACACTGAAAATGTTGCTACATATGTTAACACTAGAGTAAATGCTAGTCAAGCCCAGGGCCTCAAGCCAGGCTAGGCTCCAAGCTTGCATGGGCCCTTAGCAGAGGCTTAGGCCTTGATATAAGAAAGCCCAAGCCTGCTCAAGCCGAGCCCGGCCCTGCACAACACTAATTCCACACCAACCTCACACTCAAATCCTGCCAAAATCCACAGCATTTATCAAACACAAGATTCTCCACCCCATGCTCAAGCTGGGCTGTCATCATTGTTACAATATCTGCATGATAAGAGCGTTTCAATGAGTGTTTGAAGACCTGCTGAATTCCTACATCACAAGGCTGCAAGATGCCAGTCCATCCACCAGACATGAATTGTAGAATGATTGTCGGATGGAACTCCTTCATCCATGTTCAGAACTGCTCGGAATGATGAACGGACCAGACATCGATCTGCCAGATCGCCTTCTGTGATTGAGGGAGTCCAAGTGCATCCTTTCGGCATTGAAGTATGGCGCTATAATGTTGTTCACCAGAGATTTTATTGTTTCTTGTGTGGACCAATAGGTATCTGTTTTCAAGAATTCAAAGAGGAATCCATGACTGACACATTCTTTGTAGCATGGTGCAGTGGATTGTGGGCAAGATTTCATAGTTGAACCTTGATAAATCAGCTGCAATGGAAGCAATTTTCCAGAACAAGACACTGAGACCACCACAGTGAAAGCCCGGCTCTCATCCTTGCTAATTGTAGTGACCTGCTTTGTACCACATTTTGTCCATGTAATGCTAGATCCCTGTGCATAGACAACCTGTGTCTGATTGCTATTGACATAAAGGAAAGCAGGCACGTCTTCCTCCTTGACAACGTATGCCATTTGAAGGATTGCTTTTTCACAAATCTCCTTCCAACTGTCTGGTATCTTTTGGGCTGTGTGGGTTGCCTTTCATTCTGACCAACCCATCTTCTGGTGCAGCCACAGTTGCACGAAAGAATCTGAGCATTGGAATGCTGAGCCATCGGAAGCTTTGATGGCGAAGACTTTTGATGCCATGTCCATCAGCATGGCAATCATGATGCCTCTGATCATTATAAGGGTGAGTGGAATAGATCCATTCTGTAATGCAGTCAAACGATCCATGATGGTCTTTTCACCAGTTGGGAATCATGTCTACTTGACTGATATGTTCATATGTAGTACCAATGAACTGTTCATGTACGAAAACACCTGTCTTCCCTCCTCTGTTTCCCAAGCCAGGGTTGTTTCCCCATTGTGCCATTTCAAGGGCACATGCTAACCATTTTGGTCGGTCTCCACTGCAATTGATCCAGCCCTCTACAGTTGTATGTGCAAGCCCTGCAAATGTTATTGGATCTTGCTGCTTCAGCAATGAAATAATATTTGTGCCACTCATTGTTCTCCAAACAGATCAATGCTCAGCAGCCTTCATGATTTGAAACCATAGGAATGGAGTGTGCCAGTTGTGGTATGTTGCTTCACCATGCTGGTTTCTGAGCTTATGGCCCTGAGGATGTTTCCATTTTAGGCATGCCTTTTCCTTGAATGCACGATGTGGCCTCGTAACTTTAGCTATTGATGGAGCCACCGGTTTGTCTGTGTCCTTCAGGTGAACAATAGAACACTAATTGATACCAATAAGTAAATCATCACACACAACAAACTCACCTTAGATATTTTATTCTTAGTTCCTCCTGGAGATTGCTTGCCATGGGCAATCTCCCTGGCATAGACTAACTGGCGATGTTTCTGCTGCCACAATTTGTTTTCCTCACAAAGTTCCTGATGATGCTGCTCAATCTGCATGCTCTCTATTTCTTCATAGTCCTTGAATCCTTCCATGATCATGGCATCAACATTTTTTGATTGCACACAAAATTCCTTGGGTAAGCACTTGGTAAACCACCTCAGGAGACCAACTGAAACCCCATCAGCCTGCTTCTGAAGTGCAGTATTGATGGCTGACTCTGATCACAGCCGTTTGTCTGCCCATTTGGGGTTCAGAGCGGATGGTTGAGTTGGTGGGGGTATTGGCTTGTGCTCAGAGCTGCAAGTGGTTGAGATTGAAGGTGATCATAGTCGTTTCCTTCCCATATGTTGTTCTGAATCAGATGTCAAAGGTGGTTGTTCATAACAATTGGTTTATTCAGATCCGCTAATATGGCTCCCTGAATCCAAGAACCCGGTAGCCACCTATAGGTAATAAGTGAGGGCTCTGGTAAGATCTCACTTTGATGCCTACTTACGTGATTGAAGTGATGTTGTGTGATCTGTAGAAAAATCTTTAGACACTCGTCATCAACTCTGCAAACATCCATTAGTGGATGCTGATCAGGTAAATAGAAGTGTGCCAGAGCATTGAAAGCTAAGATTCCACAAGAGAATGAGTCACGTTAGATAGGAATGCTAAGTCTCTGGACCATGAAATTGTTGCTGGTGTCCACCATTGAAGGATGCTGATAAATTCTTTGTCAGGTTCTCCTCCAAGTAAATCTCCATATAGGATGTAGGATTGCATGAAATCAACAACTGTAGCAATCCAATGGTTGTTATTAACATTGGCTATAAAGCCAGTGCTTGTACGCTGGCCAACATGAAGTGATTCACCCAAGCCATGCACTTGGCTAAATGAAGGGGAGTCTTTGTAATAAGCTTCCCATGCTTTAAAGGCTGACTTAATATAGGTGTGAAAGTATGGACCTTGGAGTTCGATGGTGGGGCCAATAGCATGATGCACAGCACTGCGTAGCAACTCCACCATTTGCATCTCATGGGTGTCTGATAGCCACTCTTAAGTCATATAGGCTGCAAGGTGATGCAGTTCTTCACGCATTGTGAATCCATGAATGAAGCCGGACCAAGGTAAAGCTCTGAGCATCATGTATGCTTGTTGGGTGAGCTCATGACTGTCGTGGTCAGGTTTCTGCCATGATCAGCCTCAGCCTATGTGAGTCGGATTTTATGAAGCTGGCAAATCTCAGCCCAGTATGTGATTACCCATCTCAGAAGCTGGTATGGTGGGTCAATATCCATGAGATGTGCACATTGGACTGATAAGGCGGCTGATTCTGTGGCATGCAGAAGGAGTGTATTGATGATGTCAGGAGGGAGTGTGGGTATGGTGCTGATTCTCTGGATGTCTTGTATGTTTGGCTCGTCAAAGCTGAAGTACACAGATGGTGAGGGATATGGTTTGGATGGGATGACTGGGGGTGGAAGGGGAAATTTTAGAAAATCAAGGACAGATAGTGTGAATTCAGAAAGTAGGTGTGTTACTGCATCTGCAGGCAATGCCACTTTGATGGTGGTTGGGAGAGCCATTGTGGTCAAGAAACATGGCAGCAGCATTGAGTGCCATTGAAAAATTTTAATGCAGTGCATTCCCGGTGACTGTCACTTCTAACCATGACAAAAATGAGGGTATTGTCCCTGGAACCTGAAATGCAGCAGATGAGTGCTAGCTGAGGCTACAAAGCAACCAACATATTTGATTTAACTACCAAACCTGGAAATGCACATGGATGAAATCTGGTTGTCATCATATGTCACAGCCAGCAACATCAAATTGGTTTTTTGGTCATGGCCGTCACGTGTCACAGGGCCTGTCGAATTGATTTTAATGGTACAATATCTCCATGGTCTCTGGGCCAAATCACATGACCCAGGAACTGACCATCTTAGTAAGGTGATGCCACAGCCTTATGAAGTCTAAATAAGGTGGCTGTGGCAGAGATTGAAAGAAAGTCTGTATATGGTATACATAGCAGGGCACCATGTGAAACAGAAAGGAAAAGAGAATTAGGAAATGTATCTAGTAATGTGGAGGGCAACTCCACTGTGAATACAACCACATACAGTGATGGAATGAGTCTGTAGGATGAGTGAAGGAAAAAGTGTGGTGAAAAAGTATACCCCCTTCATAGACCATAACATAGTCTATATCTACAACTGTTATAATCTGTGAGACTGTACAGGTCTGTACAGGTCTGTGCCTCTGTATCTTTGTGAAAAGTGTTAGTGTTGGTGATTTCGCACCTGATTCATGCCTCATTTCGTGTTCTAACCATGCCCATGTTGTTCTCCATGGTCACTTTACTTACCTACCGCTTTTCAGCTTCTCTTTAGCTTGTTGTGGTGTTTCTACCCATACAAGACTTTACCTTTGCATATCCCAGTCAATTGTGGCTGATCTGTTTATTGTTATTTACCTTGAAGCGTACTTACTCCCTGGAGCGCCACTTTGTATCCTTTGGTTACTCACTGTGGACTCCAGGTTAGTATCACCTTGTTATTTCTCTCAATATCATCTCGGTTACTCACTGTGGACTCCAGAGTCGTCCTGAGTTGATCCAGCAAGTGGCTAGTCCGCTTCATTAAGCATTTTCGCTTTTATCAAAAAGTGGTGGTTTACTGATGTGCTAATGATCCAGACAGCTGGACTGTACTGCAAGATGATATATGTTGTGTATAATATGCTGGGTGATCATTCACCTCATGTGTGGGAATCTATGAAAGCACACGCACACTCACTTACACACTCAATCATGGACAGTTCTTAAACTCTCTCAAGTGGGCTCATGATTTGTGAGCAACAGTCATCCAGACCTACTATCTTTTCTGTTTCCAATTTGACCCCTTGGGGAATAGGAGGTTTCAATCATCTGAAATGCCTTCCTCAACAGCAGTTGTTGTTTGTGGTGCAAGTGAAATGCTTGTTACAGTAATTCAATGTGCCATTTGCTCAAGATCCCACTTTTCCTTTCATGTGTTGGAACATCATCCAAAAGCAATATGTCACCCACCAGTCAGTTGTTTTTTTGAAGGCTTCCATGCATCACGCTCTGGCAGATAAGCTGCACCATATAGCCATGTACAGTAATATATTGACAGCACTGTACATTGGTGTACAGTGTTCCCATGCAGGAATACAGTGCTATACAATGCTGTCTATCGGTATACAAGAAACACTAATAGTACTATGCAACATTGTAGTTCTATTTCTGTCTAATCACTAATGATAATATGATTCACTATTCTGGTTCAAAATGTATTAAACATAACCTAGATATCATAGATGGATCTATAATCACATGTGCCAACCACATATACTATGCAGCAATGAACAATAGCAAACCATCATGTCAAGTCAACCTCACAGCATTACTTGATGCAGGACAGATGGACAGAGATATAAAAAGAAACACAAGAGGTCCTCTTAAGAGCCTTCAAACCAAATGTCACTTGATGCAAGGCAGTGACAGAGTGACCCCACTGAGTCCAAAAGTGTTCTCTGTGCAGCACAAAGTTAGGCAACAGAGGTGTTTGAGCAGCATCACAGCCAACTCTAGGAGGGGATCTATGAGTAGTGATGTGTCCTGTGATGTCAATGGCATGAAGTCTTGAGGGGGTGATGCAAGAATGATTTGTATTGCTGATGTTGTTGACACAATTATTAATTGGTGTTATTTGTCATATGCTGACTAATACACATGGTCATGTATCACCCAAGTGTAGAGACTTAATTCATTGGTGTTGTTTGTCACATGCTGACTAATGCACATTGTACTACTATCTTTGAGTCATTCAACTGTCAACCCTGCTCTTCCCAGTGTAGTGCACAAAGCAAAAGTCAATGGATGGGGAGATATGTTGAATAAACATGGCAGATCCAACAGGGCATACATTGGCCATGGTGTTGTTTCTTGATAGAAATGTTGAAAGATGTTGCTATCAAAAGTATCAAACAATGTTCCCATACTTGCAAGGTAATATAGTCTACATTTGTAGCACATCAGAAACAAAATTATTGGTCCCAGATTCAGGTCACTGTGCAGGAGTGTAAGAATGCAACAATGCAATGGTGACATATGCTCAGCACCAGCAGTCCCCTTGGTAGACCAGTTACAACCTGGTCCCTCAACAGTGCAGTAAGATCCCAGTCAGTCAATATATTATCTATAGTGCCTGTCCACTGTATATCTCTCAGCTAATCTATAATGGCATTTTATCTTCCTGCAGTACAGCCAAACAATGATTCAATTTGATATCATACCACCTCCATATAATGTATTTGCACACTCACTATGGGTTGTCAAAAAAGACCTCATATGAGCTTGATCAACATCCAATGTGCAGAAGTGTAGTTGGCAACACTGGGGGAGTTAGTTGCCAGTGGAATAAATGCAAGAATGCTAAGTAAAGCAGACTAGCCACTTGCTGGATCAACTCAGGACACCTCTGGAGTCCACAGTGAGTAACCAAGATGATATTGAGAGAGATAATAAGGTTATACTAACCTTGAGTCCACAGTGAGCAACCAAAGGATACAATGTGGCATTCCAGAGAGTAGGTATGCTTCAAGGTAAACAACAATAAACAGATCAGCCACAATGGACTAGGAAGTGCAAAGGTCAATGCTTGTATGGGTAATGTTGTGGAAATATCTCAGTGACAATTTCAACATGGTATGCATTAAGTGCAGTAATTAACTGATAATATGAAGTATGTCTTGCATTTCCTTATATCTACTAATTTAATGATGAAAGGCCTCCTATTTAAGACACTCTACTCTTTTCTATGTTAGTGGAAGGTGAAGAAGCAAGAGAGTTAACTTCCAGCAACTAAGTGTCTGGTGAATGACTTTAGCTACTTGCTCAGCAGATCAACTCAGGATAACTCTGAAGTCCACAGTGAGTAATCAAAGGATGTAATGTGGCATGCTCCAGGAAGTAAGTACACTTCAGCTTCAGGGTAAATTTACAATATACTGATTAGCACCAATGGACTGGAACATGCAGGTAGAAACGCCACAACAAGCTAAAGAAAATCAGAAAAGTGGTGGGTAAGTAAAGTGAGCATGGAAAACATGGTTAGAACATGGGACGAAGCACTAATGGGATGCGAAATCAGGATTGGAAGGTGTGAAGGCCTTAAAGCACTGTATGAGTAGAAACACCAAAGCACACTATAGCAAAGCCTGCTGCAAAGCAAAGTGTAATATTTAGTGATCATGAAGGTCCACAGTTTCAAGGCAAAATCACTCCAGTACTTGACCATTCATTCTACATGCAACTCTAATGTTATGAATGCACTTGGCCACATGGATTGCAGACTGATTGAATGTACAGGTTCAACACATAACACATTGTTAGTGTCGGTGGTTTTGCACATCATTTTGTGTTCTAACCATGCCCATGTTGTTTGCCATGGTCACTTTACTTACCTTAGTTCCTTGGAGCTGGAAATATACAGCATGATATCATCAATTCATCAATGAGGGAACTTGCAGAAGGGTCAGGGGCCTCTATTTCATGACCTCAACCATTGCTGGCTTTGCTTGGTATTTCCCAAGGGTGTGCTGTTTGCCTGCCAGCAAAGCTTTGTATTCAGAAAACTGGTGTTTGTAATGTTCATTGAGCTCTTACTGGTCCAGAAACATGAGTCAACAATAACATGACCACTTGAAAGCATCATTGATAGAGTGGCCAAGAATTGACATGGGTCCAGGAAAAACACCTCTAACATCATCTGCATTAAGAGCAAGCAAAGGGATGTCAAGATTATGCTTTGGGGGGTAGGTAAAGTGAGGACTCTTGTAATTTCTAAGCAAATGTGAATGGTTGGTAGTATAGTTGATTGGAATTTTACATTCAAAGCATATAGTTAGCTGAAAGTGGCTGCTGATGTGTAAACTGGTACTGCTTGTATTCTATGTTGGAAGGATGCACTTACAGGTGGACACAAACTCTGGTATCTACTAAGTCTATGCTGCTGTAGTTCAAACCACTTCACATTTAGATGATCCACATTCCTCTCAAGGAGTTCCAGTCTGTCCACAGTATACTGTCCAACTCATGCCTGCTGTATCTGGGCCAGTTTGTGAAGGAGAGGTATATACAGAACTTGTGAGGACAATCTTCCCAAAGAATTTGTTGAGCTAATGATCTTGAATGCTATTAACTAGTGCTCTACTGTCAGGTTCTGGAAATGACAAAAGGAAAGAAATCTTACCTTCAATCCCATTGTACTTGTCCTTTGTGGGTGATCGAAGTGTGGCAAGGTGAAGAAAGAAGTGGAAGGCAAAGCATTTCCAAAAGAAGTAAGGAGCACAGGGGCAGCAGCAGTCTTGATTGTCATGCCTGGGAAGTGGGAAGGAGGAAGAGGAAAAATCAAACCCAAGTCTAAATTGATCCAGAGATTGAGATCTGAATCTACATGTGGCAAATGAAGACTTGGCTGTGGCATCATTGGCCAACATGCAATATCTGGTAGGTGATGGTGAATATGACTTGATAACTCCTCATGCTGCCTACCATTTCAGGGATCATTGAATGCTACAAAGCATCCTAGTTGAAAGACTCAATGCAACTCTAAAGACCTACTACTGTCTTCCAAACATCAGAAGGTATGTTTGACACCCACTTAACTCCTTCGATCTCACTTATTGAGATGCAGGTCTCTGGGAAAGGAAGACAAGCCAGGCACAAGAAAACAAGAATGATGTCACATTATCTGGACTTGAAGGCCCAAGTTAGCTCTGGAAAGGATGAAAGCTTGGAGGAAGATGGAAGTGGTGAGTTACCTCTAGTTCTTTGCATTCCATTTCTAACATATGCTAGATGGCTTGATTGTACTGGATGGGGAGAACTACCCAACCAAAGAACCCAGTTCTCTGCCAACCTGGTTCTGGTTCTACTCTGCAGAACAAAGTCCATGGCCCATTGAGGTACATATACTCAAGCAATCAGTTCAATATCTCACAACACTATGAGAATGGTTGTGAGCTGGGAACAGAGATGGAGAATGATGAGGAAGACTTGATCTGGAGGTGCTGGACATCATCAGTCTCTGGAAGGCAGTTAGTGATTGGCTGGGTGGTACACTCAACTTTGAAAATTTAATGCAAAAACTAAACTTCCAGTATAGCATGCAAAGGCTGGCCCTAGCAAGAGGGTGGTCTCACCCATCAGTCTGGACACCAACAAGGAGGAGGAGAAGGAGACCCCTGTAAAGGCAAAGGGGAAAGGAAAGGCACCAGTGAAGAAGACGACCAGTGATTGGACACTGATCCAGAAATAGTGAAATCAGCTTACTTGCCAGCTGAATGCCCTCCACTCATGCATGTTTCAGATCTAGGCCAACCTCAAGGCCTTAAAGGTGGAGTAGGACAAGGTGTTAGTTTTGGTTTGCTACTGTTAGTGTTGGTGATTTCGCACCTGATTCATGCCTCATTTCGTGTTCTAACCATGCCCATGTTGTTCTCCATGGTCACTTTACTTACCTACCGCTTTTCAGCTTCTCTTTAGCTTGTTGTGGTGTTTCTACCCATACAAGACTTTACCTTTGCATATCCCAGTCAATTGTGGCTGATCTGTTTATTGTTGTTTACCTTGAAGCGTACTTACTCCCTGGAGTGCCACATTGTATCCTTTGGTTACTCACTGTGGACTCCAGGTTAGTATCACCTTGTTATTTCTCTCAATATCATCTTGGTTACTCACTGTGGACTCCAGAGTCGTCCTGAGTTGATCCAGCAAGTGGCTAGTCCGCTTCATTAAGCATCTTCGCTTTTATCAGGTTATGAGCCCTGCGCTCTAGCCATCATCGCACAAGATCAGCTCAGATCCACGCCTCAAAAACAATACCATTCGATTCCCCATCCTCATATCCCTCTGTGGACCTATTTTCGTGTTGATCTGTCTTTGGGATCACGAGTTATACCATTGGAAAGCATCTTGGCCTCATAGTGCGCTTCAGCCCATTTTGAGCCTATCATAACTCATCTGCCCTTGGGCCAATACCCCTCATTCTTGATTCCACCATCATCTACGTCCTCTCAAGCGTCCTCGCGCACCCATCCGCCGTTGGAATTGTCATCCCATTGCCTCTCAACGACCCAATCTTTCTGGAGCCCCTCTTTCCAAACATCGACCTATATCTTCGATCCTCTTGCTCAATCCTCAGCATACCCCTACTCAATCTTGTTCCCTGTGATCTGCTCTACCCGTCCATCCTATTTGCGCCCCACTTGTCATCGTTCCAAGCTCGCTATACCCTCCTCTTCGTTGAACCCTCCCATCTCCACCCATCATGTCCTCTGAGCAAGCCTCCCATCGCATCAAAGCTCTTGATGGTACTAACTATACCACCTGGAGTGAAGAGATGAAGGCGCTGCTGCGCTCGAAAGGCCTCTGGAGACTAGTCGACAACAAGGAAGTGCGACCTACTGCAGCTGGAGCTGAACAGGATGCCTGGGATGTCAAGCAGGACAAGGCTGCTGGTGAACTCATGCTCAACATCGCCCCAGAGCAAAGAGCACACATTAGGAAGCATCAGGACGAGCCTGCCGCCGCCTGGACCGCCTTAGAGACCTTCTACATCCAGAAGAAGCCAGGAACTCGTTTTGTCGCCTATGATGAGTTCTTTAGCATCAGGAAGCGTCCTGAGGAGTCTCTGACTGCCCTGACCGCTCGAGTTGAGGATTCCATCTCCAGGATCAAAGAGCTGCGCACTTCTGCCTTCACCTTGACCAATCTTGATGATGAACTCGCTTGCATGGCCATGATTCGCGCTCTTGGACTTAGCTTCCACCACTCTCTTGGAGGGTTCCTCTGTCTCAAAGGGAGTCGAGCACCAATTCCAATCGGACTAGGCGCAGCTGGCTGTGGGAGAGCTTGTGGTGGAGTGACTGGCGATGGTGGAGGCGATGGAGCAGGAGTCTGAGGCAGAGCAGGAGCAGGAACTTGCTGAACTGGCAAACCTTCCCCAGGACCTGATATCTGCGCCGCATCAGACTCGTCCGCATCATAGAGAGTAGGGGGTTGGTAACCAGAGTCAGTAGAGGTGTCCATGTCTGGAGAAGGCGCACCAGAAGACGGGGAACGAGCTAAGAAGTGTCTCTCATCGAAATCTGCTCGTTCAGAAATGATAGTGCGCTTGGTAGCTGGGTTATAGAACTTCCAAGCCTTGTAACCATCTGGGTAACCAATGAAGACACATTTCTCAGCATGAGAGCCAAACCCTGGTCGCTTGTCCTTCTGCACATGCACATAGGCAGTGCACCCCCAGACTCGAAGGTGAGACACATCTGGTTTCTTGCCATGCCATCGCTCATAAGGTGTAGCATTGTCCACAGCATCAGTGGGGCATCGATTCCAGACATGCACAAGCGCAGCTAATGCTTCTCCCCAGAAGGCTGGAGACAAGCCTGACTCGTTCAACATGGCAGTGATGCGTTCGTCGAGCAGCCTATTGGCTCTCTCTGCAACACCATTCTGCTGAGGGCGAGCCCTGACAGTATGCTGGCGCATAATGCCACACTGGGTAGTAAAGTCTGCAAAAGCGTTGCTCATGTACTCACCCCCCTTGTCATCTCGAAGAGTCTTGATCTTGCGCTCAGACTGGTTTTCAGCGAAGGCTTTGAATGTCTTGAACGCATCAAAGACGTCCGATTTGCGCTTAATGGGGAGAACAAAGCGATATCTGGAGTAATCATCGATGAAGGTGACCCAGTAGCGACAGCCAGAGAAGGAGGGATGGGCCACCTGATGAACATCGCTGTGGACGAGCTCCAGGGGACGAGAGGACTGCGATGTGGACGAAGGGAATGGGTTGGCATGCATCTTGCCAGCGATGCAAGGCTCACAGACAGGATCTGGCGGAGTTTTCGCATCTAACTTCAGTCCAGTGACTAGATTGTGTTCCAACAGCGATCTGACACCTGTTAGATTGTGATGGGCAAGTCTGCGATGCCAAAGAGACCAATCAAGTGGTAAGGTCGTCGCAGGGAGAGCTTGCTGCTCAATAGACTCAGTAGTGCCATCCAGGAATGCAGCATTGTTGCCAGTGATGGTGGCGACGAAAAGAGGCGGTCCAGAACGCTGGGAGAAGACCATATGGGTATCATTGATACTGACAACGAGGCCAGAGTGACGAGTGAGATACAAGACAGAGAGGAGATTATTTCGAAGGTCAGGAACATGGAGGACTCGAGAGAACTCGACCGCTCTAGCAACCCTTCCCTCTATTACTGGATGGAACACTACAGACCCAACACCAGCCGAGTAGACTGTTGTGTTGTTCGCCAAGGTGATAGGCACGCGATAAGGGGTATAGTTGCGCAGCCAATGGCGATGAGGTGTCATATGAGAAGTGGCGCCGGAGTCTGCATTCCAAGCAGCGTCAGCAGAGTGCTGGGAAGGAGTAGAGGGGTCACTGGAACGAAGACTTGCATTTCCTGCATGTTCTGTGGTATTTTGGGCGTTCTGGGCGACATTGGCAACAGCAGCAACAGGTGTGGGCACAGTTGGAGCAGATGGGACAGCAGTGGACGCAGCAGACGCTTTCTGAGACTGATTGGCCTTGGATCCTTTGCCCTTAGAGGTCTTGTACGCAGTTTTGGCACGAGCTAGAGCGAAGCACTTGCACTGACAATGACCAGGCTTCTCACAAAAGGAGCAAGGGGAATTGGTGTCGCAGCTGCAAGAAGAACTGTTGGCAGAGAGCACTGAGGACGTTGGCATAGGACTAGAGCCATCAGGGCGAGGGCGACGATTCAGTTCTTCAGTCTGGAACGCAGTTTTGACCTTATCCTTGTCCAGATCAGTGATGAGGGCCAGAGAGGATGTGAAATGGTAGATCTCGCTGCAGACATTGCTCTCGCAGCCAGTGAAGCTCTGCCCAGGACCTATGCTGATGCCATGCGTCGAGATGATGCCGCTGAATGGAAACAAGCTGCGCTCGAGGAATTAGCAGCCCAGAGGAGCAATGGAACCTGGATACTCGTTCCAAGACCCAAGGATCGTCCAGTCATTGGTTCTAGATGGGTATTTGCGAAGAAGTATCATGCTGATGGGTCCTTTGAGCGATACAAGGGACGCCTTGTTGCTCAGGGCTTCACTCAGCGTCCAGGATTCGAGTATCTCGAGGTTTTCGCTCCTACAGTGCGCCTTCCCACACTTCGCATCATTCTTGCGCTCGCTGCCATCCACGACATGCACCTCTGGTCTGTCGACATCTCCCATGCCTATCTGAACGGCGAAATCGACTGTGAAGTCTATATGGAGCAACCTGAAGGCTTTGCTGAAGGCGATCCAAAGGAGCTTGTGTGCTTGCTCAAGAAAGCGGTCTATGGCACCAAACAGGGCGGAAATCGCTGGAATCGCAAGATGCGCACTGTACTCGAGTCGATGGGTTTCACCCAGTCTTACTCTGATGCTGCAGTCTATGTCTTCGTCAAGGACGACGTGCGCATCATTCTCCCTGTCTTTGTTGATGACATGACCTTTGCTTCCAAATCTATGGGCGCCATCAAGCAGGCTTTAGCAGATCTGGGCAAACACTTCAAGATCCGAGATTTAGGACCTACAAGCGAGATCCTGGGGATCAAGATCGATCGGGATCGCTCCAAGCGCTCTCTTACAATCTCCCAGCGCCAGTATTGCGTCGATATGCTTGATCGCTTTGGGATGACTGATTGCAGGCCTGTTACTACTCCTATGGACCCGGGACTGTCTCTTTGTCTTGATCAAGCTGCTAAGACACCGGAGGAGCTCGCTTTCATGCGTTCTGTGTCCTACAGCGCTGCCATTGGTTCCCTACAGTATCTCTGCTGTACAACTCGCCCAGACATCGCCTACTCTGTTGGCCAACTCGCCTCCTTCACTTCTAATCCAGGCATCGTGCATTGGAACGCTATCAAGCATCTACTTCGCTACATCAAGGGTACTCTTGACTATGGTATCACCTATTCACCTGATCCTTCAACCTCTGAGTCGTTCTCTGTGTTCTCTGATGCCAATCATGGTGGTTGCAAGGACACTGGACGCTCTACAGGTGCATTTATTGTCAAGATTGGTACTGGTGCTGTCTCCTGGATGTCGAAGCGCCAGCCCATCGTTGCTTTATCCACCACTGAAGCGGAGTACATCGCTGCCTGCGAAGCTGGTAAGGAGATTGTGTGGTTGCGCAGGCTAAT